>JAPPVO010000059.1:11875860-11916764 GCA_030407325.1 Camellia japonica
TGGGCTGCATTAATGGTGATGTGCTGTGGCAATAACTTTGCAGATCTTTGTCTGCTGACCTGGCCTGTGTTTCACCTGCCACATGTCCGAATGCCATTGGCCCTCCATGCCTTGTTGGTCTCCGGTTGTCCTGGGCCTTTCCAGCCGGGTTATGTTGTGGGTCCTAAGTAATGGGCTTGGGTTGTTCACTGTGGGCTGTAGTCTTTATGGGCCTATACATGTCAATAATAATAAGTAGGGACTGTAAGCGCCACCCTAATCAATATAATACTACTAGACTAGTTTTCTCCATTATTCACATTATGGAGTGTGAAATGCTCTATGAAAAAAAAAAATCCAATAATCATATTTAAATAATTTTTTCATATTTATTTATTTATTTAAAATGAATGACAGCTGTTTTTTAAGATAAATATATAGAAATTATATGATTATCATTATCAAATCAATTTAAAATTTAAAAAATGTTATGGTGCGAGACATTCGCCCAGAATTTTTTGGATGGGTGATTATGTGGTGACGCTACAGGAAATCACACTTTTGCCGACTAAAAATTTGATCGGCAAAAGTCTATTTTTAGTCGGCAAAAGTTATTCGTGACCAATTTTTTTGGTCGCCACTTTGGTCGCCAATTAAGGGTCAGTAAAAGTAATTAACGACCAAAACTTTTGTTAGTCGGGAAAAAGTTGGATTTGCCGACTAAATTTTTGGTCGCTAAATATATCATTACCGCAACTAATCCATTTAGTCGCTCAAACATATTAGTCGCGAAAAGTGACATATTTCCGACCAAACATGTTAGTCGCCAATTGTGACATTCCACGACCAAAGATTTTGGTCGCCAGTTGTGACATTCTACAACCTCTTAGTTTGGTCGCCAATTGTCACATTCCACGACCAAACATGTTTGTCGCCAAAAGAAATGTTTGCGCAACTAAAACTTTAGTCGGCAATAGACCCATTCGCGACCAAATCCTTTGGTTGCCAAAATTAATAATTTTAATGACTAATTATTTAGTCGCCAAATGTGCGTGGTGATACACCGACTACTTTATTTAGTCGGCAAAAGTATAACTTATCTTTCCCGACTAATCAATTAGTTGCCAAAACTAGAAAAACAAAACCAAAATTTGGTCGTCAACATCCAACAAAATAAACCTGTAATTTATAATAATCCATCCAATTTATTCACTATAATCTGTAATTTGCAAAAATCATTCAAACCAACAAATAAATTAATCATGAACATTCAACAAAATACATATATCAGCCATTTCTGAACCTGTTTAATTAAAGTCAGCAACTATTATAAGTTTGCATTCACAAGTAATTCCAAACTACATATTTCATCTAGCATAAAAATTTAAAACATAACAAGTACTTGTTATTATGTTTTAAAATTTTATCCATGTGCATTAACCAAAAAATATAACTAGTAGTCTACCGTAATATTTTCCATACACATCTATCCAAAAATATATAATCCTTCCAAAAATGCAGAAAGTGTCAATTTGTCCTGTACAATTTAGCTTTGTGCACGAGTTCATCCATCTATACCAAAGAAAAAGAGAAATAATGTCAGGTAAAATTGGACAAATAATGAAAAATGTTCATGAAAAGTAAATGTTACATTAGCAAATTAAATGACTATCATTATCAAATTGTAAATAAAATAACAGCATTCTTACGTCTATAGCATTACCATTTTGGTATTTCATTGTTTAGTTTTTTGAACGGACTTAAATGTAATTCAAAGAAGAACAAGTCAAAAATAATTAAATAAAACCACAGTTGACAATAATATGCAATGGACTTCTCAACTAGCAAATATAAACTATACATATTGGCATACGAGAGTGTCTAACCGTACTGAAGGGGAAAATTGAAGCGGAACGGCCGGTGTTTGCATTTTTTATCACATTGTTTAGAGGCAGTTACATCTAGTTAATTAATACTTAATAGAAACCAGAGATCAAGTTACTTAATAGAAACCAGAGATCAAGTTCTCCTCCTAATTCTGAAGACTTGGGGCCAACACTAAACAGTGTCTTTTCATTAATAATTTTTTTTTTTTTTTTGGGTAAGTAATTCATTTTCGTTAACTTAAACAATATGATAAAATGTTTCTTGTGGATCACCCAGTGGAACCTCAATTAAAAACTCATTGCATTAGTTTATGTTCTTTTGAAAGTTAGTCTTATAAATTATTTTTTGAAAGTTAGTCTTATAAATTATTGTAGAATTTGATAGCCCACTGTTTGGGTATGTTAGTGCACCTGCCTAAGCTACTACATTGTCCTTGTTCAGTTACTAGGTTACCTAAAAGCATATTGTATTTGAGATTTATGTATCTCCTTTAACTAGCCCACTCAAATTGTACAAAGCTCATTGTAAACCCTATACTACCCCACGTGTTATATTTTAGTTTTATAATGGTATGAAACAAAGACTGAAAATTATTCCAACGAGTAAAAAAAAAATTTCACCTTTGCTTTGAAATTAGATAAAAAGGTATGGAAAGATAAGTGGTGTTCCATTTTTGGTTTAAGTCTCATTTATTTTTTGTTTTAATATGTAGCTTAAGTGTTATTAGTTAGCACACGCAATGTGTGTACAATTCAAAGAAATAAAATTATTTACTATGTCATATGTTGTGTGTTAGTCTTTTATCTGATTTTTTGTTTTATATATAGATAGGTAGAAGACAGAATGAGGGGAAAAAAAAATCTATTAATTGGAGAAAAAGCTATCACTTAAGAAAGTTTTCATGACAGCGTGTTTGAAGCGTCAATTAGGAATCATTGACACCACAAAATGTGAACATATGGAAAAAAACTACATGGAAAGTATGAGCAGTAAACAACGTGTTTGAAGCGTCAATTAGGAATTATTGACACCACAAAATGCGAACATATGGAAAAAGACAACATGGAAAGTATGAGCAGTGGAAAACAAAAAAAAAAAACAAAAACAAATTAACCACCAACGTGTTACATGATGATAGAAAACACTTCGACTTGCAAATATAATTTTATAATGATTGGTAACAAACACTATAATACATTTAACTTTTTTTCATCAAAATGATTCATAGTATTACTTGTCACAAATAATTTGTAACATTTATAGCACAAACAGTGACGACTTAAGCCTATGTAAAACCCAAAGTGAAAATTTTAATTGTGGCCATTAATAATTTTTTACATTGTAATTTTATTTTTATTTTTTTTGATATTATAATTTTTATTTAAATTTCATAACATTCTCAATCAAAATAATTTTATTGATTTATATTGATACTAGCGTAAAACCCATATTATGCACGGCCTTAAACAAATAATTAAAATTTTATTTTTGAATTTAAATAGTAACAATTTTAAAAGTTAAAAGTAAAATAGTTAAAATAATGTAAATTAAGTTGTTTTTAAACTACACTCAAAATAAGTTTTAATTGTGTTACCATTAATGTTATATTTTAAGTATTATCTAACAATTCAAAGGAGTTTGCTTAGGGGGTGTTACTTGGGGTATGTGAGTGTACTCTCTAGTTGTTAGATTCAACTTTCAGTAGGTGATGGGGGACACTTTACGTGTGTTCCAGAATTAATCAAGGTGTATATAAATATTAAAGCAACAAAAAAATTTCACTTAGAATTAAAAGTAAATATATTATTTTAAGTCAATTTCTTGTCCCATAGCAACGTACAATTTTTAATTTACAATCACATATCGAAACTCAAATTAGAGAGTCAAATGAAAGAAAATTAAGTAGTACTGACCCAGTTTCCCCTACTACCTATAAATTATTGGGGTACTTACCAATTAGTTCTGTTAACTAGACTTATTTACCTACAGGTCCTAACTAATAAATTTAACACTATAAATATAAGAGAGTGATAAATTTATCACTAAAAATTTATTCATAAAACAAAGAGACTGATAAATTTATTACTATAAAATTATTCATAAAAAAAAAAGACTGATAAATTTATCTTTATCACTTAATAAATTATATCAAATAGGACTTAATGGGTAATAAGTCTCCAAAGTAGGACCTATTGAATAATAAGTCTCCAAAATAGGACCTATTGATAGTTTACCCTAAATTTTATTTCACTAATATCTCACCGCGTTCAATTGCCCTTTTTAGTCTCTGCAGTCAGCCACCCTTTTTTCTAATGCCTTTCTCCAACTATCTTTACGACTTTCAATCCAACTCAACAATTTGCTACAGCTCCAGCCTATATTCTCCAGTCTATACCCTAGTAACTTACTCTTTGTGAATAACATCATCAAATGAAGTTTCAAATTTTTTTTTTTAAAACAAAAAAAATTAAAAAAATCATCAAATGATTATTTTTAAAGTTAAAGGAAATTTTTGTAATTTATAAAATATCATGGAATGGTTAGGCTGCAGAGAGCGTGTGGAATAAGATTAAAATTAAGTCAATATATATATATAAACCAAATGTCAAAATTAACTTTACGATTGGTTTGGAAATATACTATTTTAGTAATTTTTTGATTAAAATATGAAGTAAAAAAAGTAGTAAGTTTGGAATATTTTTTGACTTTTTACGGAAAAAGCGTATAAAAGGTAAAGAAGAAAGGAAATGTTTGACTTTTTTGGTATAATTTTTGACTTTTTTTAGTGTTTTTGTAAAATTTTTGACTATTATAGTAATTTAATTTCCCAAACTTGCCTTTAGTTTGGCACATTTGAGCCAATTTCTTTTGGCCTAAGTTCAACTATTTTAAGCTATAAGTATTTAAGAAATTTAGTCAAAACTCTTCCATTAGACCCTTATCATTTGGTGAAAATGATAACTTAATTTACTTTGCTTCATAAACCCCATAAAGAGATAACAAATAATTGAGTAAGAACAAAATAAAATATCTTTTTTTTTCCTTAGACAATATTGTCAGAGTAACATATTACTGTGAAACAAAGTAACATGTTACTATCAAACAGAGTAACATGTTACTGTTACTGTTTACATCAATTTCAACGGTAAATTTTATTTATTTATTTTTATTTTAAGAATTTCATAGTTAACATGAATCTTAATTGATAGATCTTAATGAGAGAAATCTAAAAATACTAATTTTATTAAAAATTGACATTCACATCAAAAGTTATTTTAAAGTTTAATATTTTGATAATAATGGTATGTGTTGGACTCTCTAAGAAATTTTTTTGTACTTGTCCTTAATGCATTAAAGTTTTATTATGAGAGGTTTTGACCAAATTCCCCTATATATTTTTGGGAAGGTTCTATTTACACACCATGAATCTTCTCAATACATACCATTTGAATATTAAATTTATATGATAATAATAGTTTCAAGTAAAATGACTATTAAAACAATATGGGTGTATATGTACCGTAACGCCCCAATTTTCATGCCCAAATAGTAATACAATAGTCATGACCCTTTAAAGTAAAACTGATAATAAATCCTCACTCTTGCATTACATGATGTAAATAGTCTTCATACGATAGTACAATTAATCCAACAACAATTAATTAAACAACAAATACCTCAAAGGGTTTACAAGTTTTCAAGGTTTGAGCCTGGTTACACAAAGCGGTTACTCATCAAACCCACACATACAAAGCCCTTGGCTTACAATCAGAGTCACAGCAAATGAGCACATTATGCTCTTTGCACACACTTCCACGCCTTCAGTTAGGCGGAATCACCACATCTTTTTTTGCACAAAAATCCCGTAGGGTGACCATAAAGCCCAGTAGAGAATTCTTAGCAAAGTATATACATTTTACACAAATCTCAAGAGATGAATGCATATGTCATGCCATGCTTTTTTTAAAACAAAAACACATCTTCATTTATTTGAAAACCATCATGCTCAATGATGCCATGCAATTTCCACTGTTCCATATTTATCAATTTTGTTCAAGGGGCGGTAAATACAACTCCGTAAATCCCTAGGTTAGTGTCTGCAAGTAGATTATACCAGTACTACCAATTTGTCATTTTTATCGGTATTAGCCGGAAGGCTTGACACCTCTAGTCTGTCATTTTTACCAGTATTAACTAGAAGGCTCGACACCTATAATCTACACTACCTTTCAAGACTTACCATCGTATTTACCCAAAACCATTTCATGAAAACTTGTTTCTCAACATTATTTTCTAAATGCAAAGTTTTCAAATCAAATTCCAAAGCTCTTCATTATGAAATGAATTAATATGCCAATGCAATGATTAATAATACAATGCAATTTCATTAGGTGAATAAATACTTTTATTTCAATTTGTCCGAGGGATAACATAATTCCCACATTTCAAACATTTCCAATAACTTAGTCATTTCAAGACTATATCAACACTTTTAAACAATAATTTCCAAAATTGCAACAATTCTCTTATTCCATGGAAAACCATCATTTATATGTAATAAATAAACAATTTTCGAACATCATTTATTTTGGCACACAAAATAAATATAACAACATATTCTAAAGATTTTCAACATCTTTCTTAAAAATTCCCAATTTCTAGGTTTTCTCACCAAAAATCCATTCATCTTCAAATATTTGAGAAAATCTCAGCAAAAACATCTTTCTTTCATCAACATAGTTTAACAACTCTGAATTTCTATTTTTAAAGGAAAATGAAGTAAACCCAATTTTAAAATCACTCATCTTCTTCAATCAACAATCTATTTTCAAAACTAATCAAAGAATGATTTCCAAAATCATCTAGATCTTGCAAAAACATATATATAACTCAAAGAAAATCCCCACCTCAAGTATTGAAGAAGAATAAAGATGAAACCCCAAAATCAACAACGTCGAAACACGATCTTCACCGCACACAACGAAGCCCTCAAGGAGCTAACCAACTTTGATGAAGAACTTAGGTCTAAATTCCAAAGGATTTGAAGAAATCAAAGATCTTGTGAGGTTTTGGGTAGAAAATGTAGAGAGAAGGGAGAGGAAATGTTTTTAGAGAAAGAGAGGTATACAAAAATGATTCAACTTCAGCCCAAAAAGAGGAGAAAAGAGAGAACTTTTCGGATTCACCTAACCCCCGCACGTGCGGAGCCTACTTTCGCACGTGAGGCGCGTGCTCCCACACGTGCGGCCCTCACCCCCGCACATGCAGCCTTCTTCCCTCGCACCTCACCCCGCACTTGCCTTTTCGGAAGAATGCTACACCCTCTACCCCTGTTTCCTGCACGTGCGACTTGGCCTCCTATACGTGCGGCCCAAGGCCCCGTACGTGTAGCCCTGTCCCCCTGCCCAGAATTCCCTTGGTTCAACTCCCGACACATCGGACCCGACTCCACACCCTCTGAGACAAGTGAAACTCAACACCGGAGTAAACAAGATCAAGACTTTAAGAAAGACTCCCTAACACAACAAACTCAAATGATTAACAAGACTCCAAGTCTAAACCGTCACTCGAACATGGGTAAACCCAAGGGTAACAAAGAGGAACAAAGAACGCACCACAAAACCGGTGGTCACATGTACTCATTTAAGTAATTTACATATGAAAATACAAATCTCTTTTTACACACCATCATCTATCACTACTAAAAAAATCACTTTTTGCGACCGCTATAAACCGTCGCAAATAATAAAAGAGCAGTCGCAAAAGACCTTTTGCGACGGCCCATGAGACGGCAAATGGGGGTCGCGAATGTGGGGGTGGCAAATACTTTTTGCGACGGTAAAATAACAGTCGCAAATTATTCGTGACCGCCTAAACTACTTATAACGACCACTATTTTTCCGTCGCAAAAAACAAAGAAAAACACTAATATGATTTTTGGCGACCATCTTGTTACCGTCGCAAAAAAAAAAAAAAAAAAAAAAAGAAAAGAAAAGAAAAGAAAAAAAAAGTGTAATATTAAGCACTCTAAGAGTAGTAATGACAAGAATTTAGACGGTATAGCATTGTAGTTTAATCAGGCATTCCATTTGAGTCTCAAAATTGGAGTCATATGTCAGTTATTACAACTAAAAATTTGGGAAAAGTTCTTTTATGAAAAAAATACAATCCATTGGAAAACAGCTCTTTGTTGATGTTAGGGTGCTTCTTGAAGAGGACACCTGGATTGCCTCTAGTCTCAACCTGAAAGTAAGGCAAGATGTTAAAGCAAGCCATTAGATAAAGCATCAGAATTTAAATCTACAAACTCAACTCATGGAGAAAAAAGTATGCACTTCTAAAGATACCACAAAAATTGGCTTTAAAAGGTCATTAATCTTTTAACAACAGAAATAAACTTAAGGCAACATTATAGTCTCTAAATATGGTGAAAAACTAAGCTCCTGTTTGAATTTCCAACTGAAATTGAAGGGGGCCATTCCTTTCTCACAAAAGAATTTAACTTAAAACTCATCACCTTGAACTGTTATTTCCATGAAGCCTATAAATGACCATATATGAAAAAAATTATAAAATAGAACTCTACTTGAGATTACTCTATAACACAGTTGACATATAAAAATATAGCAGGATTTAGATAGGAAAAAGAAGGAAACATGAAGAAAGACAAGAAGTACTTCTTGGAGAGGCTCTCATGTGGAATATCAAGGATGAAACGCAACAACACCATTGAAATGCTAAGAGGGCCAAAAGCAATTGAGAACCCCAAATTGGCTGCAGGAAAAAGCACCATTACCTATGTAACATATGCTGAAATGATTCCGGAACTGGGGAAAAATGTTTCTGCCAATAGTAAGTAACCAACAATTAATTTACTTTGGTGACCAAGAAGTTGACAATTGCAAACACTTGACCAAATAGCTAAAGTTTTGCTTCTAAGTACAACATTATTACATTATTGAATATTTTATAACTCTCCTTCACAGATCCGGCATTCAAAATCTTGTAGATCCCACTCATTGTGATATTACTTTTGTTGTCACCAACCATAATACAACTCATCCAAATATGAAAAGCAACAATATATTAAGTAAAATGCTTTTATCTATCAGTGATTAGTGTATAAAACTCTAGTCAGCACAAAATGCATGTCAGCCAATGTATCCAATAATCCATCTTTGGAGATATCACAACTTAGGTTGCTTGGAAAGAGTTGAAGAAAGACAATGCATATTAATTATGATCTACAACATTTCCCTAAGATATCAAGCATGCACAGGCTAAAACACACACAAATACAAATTAGTGGAATTATTGTGTCCATATCTTAGGGAAATTCTGTGCTTCTTTTTAACAGCAATACACTCAACCGTTCCATTAAGTACAAAAGATGATTTTCAATGAAATCATTTACAACATGAATTTACTTTAAGTTCATATACGAGAAAAAACAAAAGTCAAGAAAGACCTATCTTCTTTTGTGGGAATTGTATTCATATACTAGTTGACAATGTTTTAGAATCTCCAAACACTCAAAAGACCCCCTCAGGCACGGAACAAGGTGGCGATGAAAGTGGAGAACCCCCATGCGAAAACCATCAGAAATTGCCATTATCTAAATCCTCATCAAGTGACCACATGTTGACAATTGCAGTTCCAAGTTCAAGCAAAGGGAACACAGTTCAGGAGGAAGAAGACATCACTACAAAAACTGAACAAGAAATGGTTGAAGAACAGTCCTCATTTTCCATTCCTGATGCTAAAGACGGGGGTCAAACAGAGGTAAATAATACAGGTAGTCCAAATGAAGTAGAGAAGCACACCAGGGAAGGCGATTTGATGGGAGGTTTTAAATCAGACCAGACATTTAGAATGATACAAAAGATCTACATGTCTCACATCAACCAAATCAGCATAACTTTTACATATCAAGGCTACTCTTTAGACAGATACAAAAGGTGTTTGAATTTAACAGGAATGCCTGTTCACAATTTCATAACCATAAATCATCCAAGAGATCTCAATCCTAGAAAACTTCATGCAAGTCATTCGAAACTTTCCTCTAAGTGCACAGTATCATGTGAATAAAAGAAAATGACAGAAGAGAAACCTGGCATGCCTCTAACAGAATTGAGAATCCTTCTTCAAAACAAAGCTGAAAGTCAAAATTTTAACATAAAAAACATGTACGGGCAAAATTATAAGGTTCAGCTGAAAAGCATACTAAAATGAATTTGGAACCTGTACTCATCACTAACACCATATGAAAAGACTATATCCTGAAACTCTTCAAGCACTGCCACTACACATGAATTCATAAGGTTTAAAGCTTGGCCATCGTTTGGTTTCTCAAATTCATGACCTTCAGAAAATCTAGCAAAAGTCATAAAACTGAAATGTTGAGTTCTATTAGCAACATTTTAGTACAGCAAACAAGCAACAAAATTCCATGAATCACTGATTTGACAACAATTGACACCAGCATAGTATGACAACCTTATTTTGTGGAGCTGGGACAAAATTGCACTGTTCATCACTAATCTCATTTGTGTGCGCACGTGTGTTTTCTATTAATAATCTCAATAATACTGAAATTGTTCACACTCATTCATTCTTAGCTGTGAAACTTAATGTTCAACAACCAAAAAATCCAAATATTAAAGATTCATGCTCCAATATACAATGGATTGCATATGGGCAATATTGAAAAAGTTCTTTCTAGTATATTGCTGCTGCCTTTCTTGCAACTTTCATTCTTTTAGAACTATGTGGTATGGTTCAGCTACCTACCTGATTGAATTATTTGGCCCACTCATTATCATTGAGATCAAGGTACTTCCAGCAAGAAACATATCGAATAGTCGGAGCTCGGTTAGCTGAAAATCAAAATTTAGAACTACCAGCAATCATAAAGGACTAACATCTTAAGGAGTAGATGAAGTGAAGAAGTGCCAAAGTACAGCCAATCAAATTCATCAAGCCAAAGTTCAAATTGTTTGCATAAACTTTTATTAGTAATCTTAACAAACATCCATTAGAAAACATGAAGAAAAAAGATAGATGCATATATATAAAACTATTGTCACATAAATTTTATCCCGATTGAAGTCACTTATAATGAGAAGAAGCTCTATTTCATACACAGTCTAAGTACAATCTAAGTGCCTCCAAGCCATGTAACATTTTAAAATCATCAAATGGAAGGGGGAAAACAAACAAACAAACAAAAAATAGTCTTTCAAATTACCTAATTCAGAGAATTCTTGATTCCATCCTATTTACTATTTTTTATTTTTGACAAGTAACTCAAATTACCAGACCAATTTTCTTCAATGCACAATTAAGTCAAGACTTGAGAGTTCAATCACAAAGACAATTCACATTGTAGTCGAAGAATTTACAAAACATGATGATTGAATCATGGAAGAATGGACGATAACAAGTAAAATCACAAAACTAAAGTTAATCATGTGATTCAAAAAATTCACAATCATCAAGATTGCTTAGTCAAGCATACAAAGAGAGATTTCTCGCAGTTGAAAAGAGCTTGCTCGATACCGATTGTACAGTAGATAATACTGTACTCGTCGTCTCAGAGTAATCTAATTCATTTGATGGACATAGAAATGGAATGTATGTACGTATATAGTTATACATTACATGGATAGAGAGAGAGAGAGAGAGAGAGAGAGAGAGAGTACCGAAGAGCAGAGAAGAGAGCTGGATTACAGAGACATCAGATGGATTATAGATATCAGTGAGTCTAAAAGTTTGATAACATCAAATGGATTTAATAGTGAGACTGAATTTGCAATCACCTGCAAGAAAAACCATAGATAACTTCATTTGACTAACACTAGATAAAATTACAAAGAACTACAATCGTAAGATTGTGATCCATATCAATTTGATGAGCAAATGCTGAATCTAAATAGAGCAAATTTGAAAGGCAAATACTGAATCTAAAGAGAAAATACTAGATCCATATCAATTACAAAACCAAATCAAGTACAAATATGAAACAAATCAAAACAAACTGAATAAAAAAAACAGAGGAAATTTGAAGAGAGTTGGTACCTAATTTGTACACAATACGTGATAGGTGAGCTTACTCTGCTGCATTTGAGAACTCCAAGAGACCTTTTTAATGCGGTCTACTAGTAGAGTTAGGGTTTTTTTGCAATGAATCGAGCAAATTGCAGCTAGATATGTACACAGATATAGAGGGAGCAAGATTGTGTGAAAGAGATATTGAGAGTTCAAGAGAGAAAGAGAGACCGAGACAGAAACAGAGAGATTGAGAGATCGATGGAGAGATTCATACTGATGGAGTCCTTCACACAACGATGGGTACATGAGCGAGAGTAAGAGCGAGATAGAAAGCAGGAACGAGAGAGAGAGTCGAGTGAGCCTGCTAGGGCAAAACAAAAAGGCGCAAATAAATGAAAGAAAATAGGGACCTTTTACTACCTACTTGCGTTTCATTATGCTGTTGCGTTTTTCTTTTTTTTTGCCACGGCTAATCAAACAGTCGCAAAAAGTTAGACGCAAAAAGCCAATTTTCTAGTAGTGTATATACTATATTTGGAACAAATCTCTCTTCTAACACTCATCCAACATTTTTCATCTTCACCATTATAATCTAACACAATACACTCATCATCTTCACCATTATAATCTAACATTACACTCATTATCTTTGCCATTATTATTTTTATCATTATTTTCTCAACTCAAAACATTATTACCTTTGAAGATTTAGGATTTTAAGAATATTGAAATCAATTGATTTTGATTTCAAGATTTGCACACCATGGATGATATAGTTGATTTGGAACAATATAACAATGAAAATGTCAATTTACTTTTTTATTTATCTTGTACACATAGAAGATAGCTTTTCATTCATCATGTATTCGGAGAACCATAAATGAATATTTATAAAATGTTCAATTATTTATATTTGAACAAAATTATTTTGTTCATTTATTAAGGTTGATCAAATATTAAGTGTTCATAGATAAAAAATTGAACATTTTGATTGTGGTGTATACCAATTTATTAGCATAGGGTTAAAAAGTAAAAGTTTTGGTGTGAACTAAGATATTTTCACAATTTAAAAATTATCATGTATGTGTATTAAGTAGTGGTGTGTACTAAAAAAATCGTGAGTGTGTAAATAGAATTACCCATATGTGGGGAAAGATTTCTGAAGTACCAACACGTGGCAAGGTGACGCCGACGTGTCAGCCGAGGTGCCACGTGTCATGGTAAGTTATGCCAAGGTAATCTCGGAGTTGCCGAGGTTATCTCCGAAGATGTCGGAATACCGAGATAAGCGGATAAAGGACAGGAGTCCTAGATTGGGAGAAGACTTCAGTTTGGATAAAGGTAGAACTCTAGGGGAGTTTTGTCCTGAACCCATTAGGAGTTCCAGATTAGCAATAATCCTGAGTCCATTGGAGTTAGGCTCCTATTGGACTAGGATTGTATTGGCTATAAAAGAGAGGCACCCCCATGGGTCTAAAGTATGCTTTTTATGCTCAAGCTTGTAAGTTGAATACTTGATTATCTTTGAGATATACTGACTTGATCGTCGGAGTGCCCCCGGGTGGAAGAACCACCGCCGGAGCCTTTTCTTTTGTGCAGGACAGCAAGGTGCCATCTATTCTGCCTGTGTTCTAAAGCTGAATTACTAAGGAGGGCAGTGTGATCAGAAAATCACTCACACAATTTGGCGCCGTCTATGGGAAAGAAAGACGAATAGATGGCTAGTATCGCACAAAATAAGAAGGTTGGGGACGACACTCTCGCTGGGAGTGGCAGGCCTATCGACCTTGACGTCGAAGGAGACAACCACAATGAAGAAACCCACAACCAGGGGGATGGAGGAAAAAACGTCGGCCAGGAGGGCGACACCTCAAGGAAGACAGACCAAGACAGATATTACAACGAAGAAAACCTCCAGGTATGGAGGGACAGGTGCTTACGGAGGGATGATGAAGTAAAAGAATTAGCAGACAAATTGGCAGACCTACAGTCGGTTGTCAACTTCATGATGCAAAACAATGTCATGCAGCCACCGTACCCACTACAGGACACTCCAGTTCCAGCAGTTAATACTCAAAAGGAAGGGAGAAAAATAATATCCGAAGCACCACGGCACACCAAGAGCGCAAGGCACTCCCATCCACCTTCCAGGGAAGTCGGACGAAAAGAGCCGAGACAAGAAAAATCTCAGAGGACATATCACACGAAAGACCCAGAACCCAGAGAACATCGGCATGTACAAAGGCAGGCGCTCTGCTTTGACACAACCCATGGAGAAAGATCAAAACGGGCCCATCACGAGGCCGAGAGTAGTGTGCCAAAGAGACTGAAGTCCATAGATAGCCGGGCTCCGGGCAGGAGTAAAGAAGACTTGAGAAACTACCTCAAGAGGAAGGAACAGAACGCTGAAGCCGAAGTAACCTCACCCGTCAAGCCGAGGACACCGTTCTCGGTAGAACTGGACAAGTTTGAAGCACCAAAGAGATTCAGCATGCCAAGGTTTCAAATATACGATGGTAAGTCAGACCCTAACTTCCACGTTGGACTATTTTTGAACTCAATGGCGTTATACAGTGGAAACGAGCCACTACTCTGCAAAGTGTTCCCCTCATCCTTTGGGGAGATTGCGTCAGATTGGTTCCATAAATTACCAAAGGGAAGCGTGAAGACATGGGAAGGCCTGGCCGAGATGTTTGTGGCCAGGTTCGTCACAAACAAACTACAGCCATTAAGGGTGGACGCGCTAATGGCTTTAAAAATCGGCAAGGATGAAGGCCTCAGGGCCTATGCAAAAAGGTACTACGAGGTGTTCAATCGAATACCTGAATGCAACCAGGAGGTAGCAGTCGTGTCTTTCAAGAACGGCCTGAAAGATGACTGTTCACTACGGAAATCTTTGGCAAAGACATTGCCGAAAAGCATGGAGGAACTCATGGCAAGAATTGAAAAGTATGCCCGAGCCGAGGAGGATACATCGGCCCACAAGGAAGTCAAACAGGAAAAAGGGAACGGCTCGCCAAAGCGAGGTCGAAGTAACAACGGATTCAGCAAAACAGAGACGAAACTAAGGGCTAAACAGGCAGTGACAACCGTGTTCCGAATTCCAATTCAAAAAGTCCTAGGAAAAATTCAGAACTAGCCCTATTTTAGAACGCCAGCAAGGGAACCGGGAGAATTTATGGGAAGAAATATGGACAGACATTGTGCCTATCACAATGAAAACGGACATACAACACAGGGCTGCAGAGCCCTAAAAGCACACTTGGAAGATCTGGTAAGCCAAGGCCACCTGAGGGACCTTGTCGACGAAACCAGAACAAGAGAAGAACAGGTAAGACTGCCTCAGGCTCCAGCAGCCCCACCGCCACCACAACCTCGGGCAGAAGGTCCTCGGATAGTTAATGTGATCCACTCAAAGGTTAACGAGAATGAAGTCAGAGGAGAAACTCAAAGGGTAAGGCATCTGCAACATGTCTACCAAGTCGGGGAAAAAAGACATCGGCCAGCAGAGTACCAAGGACTGATGATAACCTTCACCGAAGCCGATTTAGAGATGGTACAGCACCCACATAATGATGCCTTAGTAGTATCCCTCTAGGTTGAGGAGTACCAAGTAAAACGCATCCTAATAGATCAAGGCAGCTCTTGTGACATCATGTACATCAGATGTTACAAGGAGCTAAGCCTTCACTCGGACGAAATGGAGCAATCGAATGGCCCAATGGTCGGCTTCAATGGAACGCCGACATGGCCACTGGGCGCCACAAACTTGGAAGTGCAAGCAGGCACTAAGAAGATCAAGACCGAGTTCCTCGTGATTGATACACCATCACCGTACAACATCATCCTGGGCAGGCCGTGGTTGCATGCAATGAGGGCAGTCCCCTCAACATTGCACCAACTACTGCGCTTCCCAACAGAACATGGGATTGAAGAAGTCAGAGGAGATCAACTGCAGGAAAAAAACTGCTCCATGGCGGCAATGAAAACAACCTGCAGCATACGAGAACCAGGGAAGGTAGAAATTGAAGGTGAGACGTAGAAGTCCTAGATGATGTCGGCAAGGAGCCGGCCGAAAAGAGCGAGGAAACACTGAAGAAAATCCTCGTTCAAGAGGGCGATGAAGAGCGCTTCTTCTTTCTCGGCTCAGGCTTAGCCGAAGAAGAAGAGAAAGAACTGGAAGCTTTTTTAAGAGCAAACATAGAGGTGTTCGCCTGGATACCTTATGAAATGCCTGGCATTGACCCCGAGGTCACATGTCACAGACTGAACGTCGACAGGTCGGCTAAACCTGTAATACAGCGAGCTAGGAGACCGACGTTGAGGCACGTCGAAGCAGTGGAAGAAGAAGTAGACAGACTTCTGGAAGCCAGAGCCATCAGAGAAGTTAATTATCCAACATGGTTATCAAACACTGTGGTGGTAAAGAAAAAAAATGGTAAATGGAGGGTCTGCGTAGATTTTACAAACCTGAACAAAACCTGTCCCAAAGACAACTTTCCTCTGCCCAAAATCGATCAATTAGTGGACGCCACATCTAGACATGGAAGGATGAGCTTCCTGGACGCTTACAGGGGGTTTCACTAGATAGCCATGTACCCCCCAGACGAGGAGAAGACGGCGTTCATCACCCCGAAAGGCCTGTACTGTTACAGGGTGATGCCTTTTGTGCTGAAGAACGCAGGAGCAACCTACCAAAGGCTGGTAACCAAAATGTTCAAGCACCTGATAGGCCAAACAGTAGAAGTCTACATCGATGACATGGTCGTAAAGACAAAGGAGCCAAAGAGTCATCTCGCCGACTTGGAAAGGTGTTTAAAATACTCAAATCATATCGGCTCCGACTCAACGCATCTAAATGCGCGTTTGGAGTTGGATCTGGTAAGTTTCTAGGTTACCTGGTGACAAGAAGGGGAATAGAAGCCAGCCCAGATCAGATCAAGGCCATCCTAGATCTAGAGAGTCCAACATCGGCAAAACAGGTTCAAATGCTTGCTAGAAGGGCCGCAGCCCTAAACAGATTCATAAGCCGAAGTTCAGACAAGTGTAAACCCTTCTTCAACCTGGTGAAAAAGACTGCAGACTTCTTATGGACTGAAGAATGTGAGGCCGCTTTGGCCGACCTAAAAAAGTATCTGACCACGGCTCCAGTCCTCTCAACACCTGAACCTGGGGAGGAGTTGTTCTTGTACTTAGCCATGTCAGAACACGTAGTAAGTGCAGTACTAATCCAAGAAGAACAGGGAGAACAGAAGGCTGTCTATTATGTAAGTAAAACCTTAGCAACCGCTGAAACAAGGTACTTATCACTAGAGAAGTTAATGCTGGCCTTAGTCATGGCCTCAAAGAAGTTGAACCACTACTTCCAGGCACACAAGATTGTAGTGCTAACAGAGCACCCACTGAAGTCCTTATTGTAACAAGGAGATTTAACAGGAAGAATTGCAAGGTGGGCAGTAGCCTTAGGCCAGTATGACCTTGAGTTCAGGCCCAGAACAGCAATCAAGGGCCAGGTTTCGGCCGACTTTGTGGCAGAATTCACGCCTGAATCCATCAAACGCCAGGCTCCGTTGCACCAAGATGAACGAGGTCCCAGCAAGCAAGGAGAATCCCAGCCAAAGGCCAAGGAACAAAGAAAGGAAAAGCTCAGACCCTGTAGCATCTACATCGGCGACTCATTCAGACTGTTTGTCGATGGAAGTTCAAACCGACAAGGAGCTGGGGCAGGAGTGCTGCTGATATCCCCAGATGGAGAAATAATAGAACAATCCATCCGCTTGGGGTTCAAGGCCTTAAACAATGAAGCGGAATACGAAGCATTAATTGCAGGACTAAAGCTGGCAGCAGCAGCAGAAGCAGATGAGGTAATAGTTTTTTGTGATTCACAGTTAATTGTTAACCAGTCAACAGGAGAATTCGCAGCCAGAGACGAGAGGATGTTGACATATGCAAAAGAGGTCATCAGATTGGCAGCACTGTTCCAGAACTGCCGACTTCTCCAAGTAAGCCGAGATGATAACATCCATGCCGACGCGTTGGCCAACCTGGCAAGTTCAATACAGACTGGAAAAACAAGAACAATTATGATTGACTATATGTCGGCCCCGAGCATAGAACCACAGAACACAAAGCAACAAGCAATGTGTGTGGACATGGGGCTCAGCTGGATGGATGCAATTGTTGCATTCCTGAAAGAAGGAAAGCTGCCAGAAGACCACAAGGAGGCACACAAAGTCAGATTGAAGTCGGCAAGATTCAGCCTAACTGCGGACGGACATCTCTACAGAAGGTCCTTCACTGGACCCCTTTTAAGGTGCGTACACCTTACAACTTGAGGATTTTTTATATGAAATTCATGAAGGGATTTGTGGAAGCCACACTGGGGGCAGATCATTAGCCCATAGGGCCATCACCCAGGGGTATTGGTGGCCCTACATGCAAAAAGATGCAGAAGCATACGTAAAGAAGTGCGAACAATGCCAAAAGTTTGCACCTTTGATTCATCAGCCAGCTACTGACCTAAACCCAGTATCCAGCCCTTGGCCGTTTGCCCAATGGGGCATAGATCTGGTTGGACAACTTCCCCAAGCAACAGGGCAGAGAAAATACTTGCTGGTTGCAACAGATTACTTCACAAAGTGGATAGAGGCAGAACCTCTTGTCAAAATTCGAGACGTGGACGTCAAGAATTTCATATGGAAAAACATTATCACCAGATTTGGCATCCCTAGAGCCATCGTTGCCGACAATGGAACACAGTTTGACAGCAAACTCATCAAGAACTTCTGTGCAAAATTCAAGATCAAGAATTACTTTTCAACACCAAGTTTCCCCCAAAGTAATGGGCAAGCAGAAGCATCCAACAAAGTAATTTTGGACGGAATAAAAAAGAGGCTGCAGGCAGCAAAAGGGAAGTGGGTAGACGAATTGCCCAACGTACTTTGGGCATATCGGACTACACCGAGGAGATCAATGGGGGAATGCCCCTTTGCCATGGCCTATGGCACAGAAGCAGTAATTCCACTGGAAGTCGGCATCCCAGGGATCCGAACCCAGGGAGTTGAGAATGGGACTAATGACATAATCTTAGCCCGAGATCTGGATCTTTTAGAAGAACGAAGAGAGAAAGCTGCAATTCAGCTTGCAGTATACCAGCAACAGCTTGCCAAAGCTTACAACAAAAAGGTCAATCCAAGATATTTTCAAGTCGGCGACCTGGTCTTGAGGAAAGTGGTCGGCAACAAGAAAGATCCCAGAGAGGGCAAGCTTGGCCCAAACTGGGAAGGACCTTACAGAATTACTTCGGTGTTAGGCAATGGAGCTTATCGGCTTGAAGACAATGAGGGCAAAGCATTGCCCAGACCTTGGAACACTTGTAATTTAAAGTTTTTCTATCATTGAGATGTTCATTATTTTTGGCCGATGTCATCAATAAAATCTTTTCAGAATTCCTCAAGCACATATCATTGATTAAGATACTTAACATTGTTTCTGGAAGACATAAAAAATGAGAACCCAAGTAGAACTTAGGTTCACATTGGGGGCAGAGAGAAAACAAAGTCTACCACTTGTTGAAATTTGTAGCAATTTACAAGTTGGTCGGACCGATACAAAGTCTACCACTTGTTGAAATTTGTAGCAATTTACAAGTTGGTCGGACCGATACAAAGTCTACCACTTGTTGAAATTTGTAGCAATTTACAAGTTGGTCGGATCGATACAAAGTCTAACACTTGTTGAAATTTGTAGCAATTTACAAGCTGGTCGGACCAATACAAAGTCTGCCACTTGTTGAAATTTGTAGTAATTTACAAGTTGGTCAGACCGATACAAAGTTTACCACTTGTTGAAATTTGTAGCAATTTACAAGTTGGTCAAACCGATACAAAGCTTACCACTTGTTGAAATTTGTAGCAATTTACAAGTTAAAGGTAAGCCGAGATGGTTCCTTAACTTCACTTGTTGAAATTTGTAGCAATTTACAAGTTGAAGTTAAGCCGAGATATCTGTTTCTCTTCGCTTGTTGAAATTTGTAGCAATTTACAAGTCGAAGTAAAGCCGATGTTATTGCTTACAGATTTATAGCAATCTACTGGTTGGATAAACTAAAGAAGATATTTAACACTTGTTGAAATTTGTAGCAATTTACAAGTTAAAGTTAAGCCGACATATGATCATCTGTTGAAATTTGCAGCAATTTACAGGTTGAGGTAAATATAATTGTTTAAACCCTTGTTGAAATTTGCAGCAATTTACAAGTGGATCATTGTTTAATACTTATTCTAGTTTGAGAAAAGTTTACTGTATATGTTAATCCTTGTTGAAATTTGTAGCAATTTACAAATAGGACAGATTGAGATTACTGCTTAAATACTCGTTGAAACTTGAGAAAGGTTTGCAAAGCTAACATTGAATAGTATATGTTTTATACTTGTTGAAATTTATGAAAAGATTGCAGGTCAAAATCTTGCCGAAGTAAAATTTGCAGCTATTATACTCGAGGTATGTAACCCCGAGAAGCTTGTATAAAGGAAGAATTATGTAAATCATGCAAAATATTCTAAGTATAAAGCCATACAGAAGCAATAAAGAGAAATTAAAGACTAAAAGTATTCAGAGAAAAACAATTGCAGTTGTATATAATGAAGGCACTGTGGCCTAGCAAAAGTTGAATGTTCAATAGAAAGGCACATCGGCCACAAAGAGGAAGCTTACATTGTTCAGAAAACAAAAGTACAAAAAAGAAAAAAGAACAAAAGACATTTCAAGATTCTTCGACATTAACAGATGGCTGGGCGAGGACCTCGGAGGACTCTGGGAGAACCACCTCGGCATCTTTTTCTCCCACAACCTCTGCATCTTTTATAGAAACCTCGGCTTCCTTATCTGCCGCAATCTCGGCATCGATCTCTGCAAGTGTTTTACTAAGACTTCTTTCAGCCAAAAGAAGGTCAGATGATAAATGAACTGGATCCGCTTCCTTGGGCACCATCTCAGTTTCTTCGTCTTGGGTTAAGTCTAGGATCTGCTCGACTTGAGAAGGAGACTTGACCTCAGCAGCATCCTTAGACTTTCTTACCAAAGTCTCTTCATCATCTTTATCTTCATCCACATCTTCGGCTTCAGATTCAGACACAGCTTCTTCCTCAGCCTGACTTGGAGGTGGAGGAGGAGGAAAGGGAAGAGGAATAGCTTCAGCTTTGCGCCAGGGTGAGTCAGCAGGAAGATCAAGCTTCTTTACCAGAGACATCCAATCCAGGGAAAATCCCCTATTGCATGCCTGCTGTAGACGCGCCCCGTGGGCTCCCATCTAACAGTTCGGACTCGATTTGTGTTGCGGTTCTAAATCTGAACCAAAGAGTCCAAATCCGGCAAATCGTTTTGAAGAAAAACAGATTTTTGAAAAGTAGTGCCAAACATGGACTGCTTTGCCAGATACAGAGTCGCCACCTAAATATTTTTTTAAAATGGGAAATTTAGGAAACCCTGACTCGGTGCCGAAGGCCACGTGTCCGTCATCACCAAAGTGGCTTGGCTCGGGAGCTTGGGTACGATTGGGGACGGTCAGCTATGAGCACCCCCTTTCGCCCGGTCCGAAGACCGGCCTCTACTAACCGTGATATCCGATTTTGAAAACATTACATGCCCTTATTCCAATTATTAGCCTAGAATTACTATGTTATGCGCACAGCAAACAAGTATAGACTAAATTGCCTAATTTGGAGATAAACATTGCATGTCCGTTTTGTTTGGAAAACAGTTTGAAATTGCTACTCGCAAGTAGGCTAAAATACGGATTTCAATGAGTTATTCCAACTCAAGCAACCCAACCTCCACCCACAGGCATTCAAACAGTTTATCGCATAAGCAACTAGCCGCATGGTAAGCATACTGTCATGGCAACATTCACACGCATGTGGTATGTTAAAGCATAAAAACTTACCTAGTACTCCAAGCCAAAACAGAAGCTTATTAGAAATCCATGCATGGAGCTAAGCATACTGAAATGTCTAATGCAACACATGCAAAGATGTAATCTAGACAGGCTCGGCTATCCTAGACATGGCATGTGAAATGCTACAACTATCACGTATTCAATTTGGAATTGAAAGTACGATGCAGTTTGTATGATGTGCCAAGCCTGATGTATGTCAACAAATGCATGGATGCACGCATGCATTGCATAAGGTATGCTAAAATAGACGTGCCTTAATCTACCATCATAAGCAGGTAAATAAAAGGGAGAAAGAAATGGGGGTTGGAAGACATACACACCACTCACCCACACTTATTACAAATATGCCCTCACACGGAGGGACCAAAAGAATATACAGTCCCAAATAGTACAGTCCGAATACAGAATAAATAAATTATTACAGAAATTTCTAATTATTAAATTAAATGCAAAAGGAAAGGTGGCCACAGCCCCTGCCTCGGGACGCGCGAATGATGCATGCTCGAATCCGACTTGCCCGAAAAAAACCGCGCCATGCCACTGTTGCTTCTGTCTTTACTGCCCTGTCTCTCCAAAAATTACCAAAGTCTCAGGATACCTTCCTCGCATGCTTCTGTACACCACCGGCTAGAGGAAATGACCACCGGCTGCTTGAATTGACCACCGGCTGCTCTGGAGGCTATCGGCTGACAATATAGTGCCGGTCGGCACATTATACTGCCGGTCGGCAGAAAGTTCCTGCAGGGGACAGTTTGACAGCAGCAGCAGACCAGCAATACATGGCATGGGTTTTTAGGCATATGTATGCACGGCCACTGCCTCCTATCATGTTTGGGGACTCAAGGAGACATGACCCTTGGTTCTTGGGCCATCAATTATGCATGTTGATACATGACGGCCTAAGGAACCAAGGTTGCATTTTAATGGTATCATGCATGCAACACAACAATGGTAACTAAGTCCCTATCATGCCAAGATCAAGGGCCTTAGTGACATGGGAATTGAGGTGTGTTTTGTCACTTGAGGTACAAACACCCCTCATTTCCCATACTTGGTTTGACACCCCAAACCAAGTAATGAAATGCATGTCATGTAACATGGCTCAAATGATGCAACATGGGTCTAAGATGCAAGGCATATCCAATGCAATGCAACCTATCATGACTAAGGTATGAAACTCATGCATGCAAGATGCAAATGCAATGCAAGTTATAGGGACAATCCAAGCAATGGGACCAACCTACTACAACACTTAATGAACCGAGCATACAACAAGCATAGAATAGGCATACAATGGTGACCTTAACCACCATGGGGGAGACCTCAAACCTCCCCAAAACAGTGGCAAAAAGTGCCCCAAAACATGAGCAAAATGCTATACAAGCATACAAGAAAATAGGCCCAAAACCAAGAGCACCAAAGAGAGCATCTAACTATCATTAACATGACCACTCATGGCACATGTTGGACAACCAAAAACAGTTTCTTAGCATGCAAAAATACACCCAAATCCCCTTATATGGCAGCCCCAAAATGCCCCAAACAAAACAAGCATGCATTAAGCCCATTCCTAAGCATAGAAAGGCACGCTTTCAAAGCATGAACGAGGAAATGAATGCAAGCATGAGGGCATGGATTAGGGACTGAAATATGATCTAAAATGATGCCAAATCATAAGATTAAGGTAGACTAATCATGCTAAGGACTCACACACCCAAAGCTTACAAGCCAACAAGCAAGACAACAATACCAAACATGCCAAACATGGCAAAAACAGTGGCTAACAGCCCCTTTTCATGGCAAATCAAGATCAAATGCTATAACATGCAAGGCTAAAACATGAGGATATGGTAAGCTAATGGCATGGCACACTTCCAAGCAAAGTAAAGCATTACAAAGCAAGTGTGAGAGGCATGTTAAGGGCCATAAATCCAACTTAAAACAGAGGCATAACATATCATATTAACCACAAATATGCTTTGAAATGAAGCCAAAACCAACCATGCACACATGCTATTTTTTAGGCCAAAAACAAAGGCAAGCAAGGGACAAAGGGGAGAGGGGTATCCCTCCCCTATATGAGACTTCAAAACACCTTCCTCACCACTGAAAACCCACTGGTTTTCAGTGGTGAAAAGACCAAAAACACTAAGTGAACAAAGCTTTACCAAAAGAACACCAAAATGGCCAAACAAAGCCTAAAAGGGTGAGCCTTTACTCAAACCACAAAATGACCTTAATGAAGGTTCAAGAGCAAGTAAAAACAAGAGTTTTTTCAGTTATAGACAAAGCTCAAAACACAAAGCAAGAGGGGTAGAAACTAGTTGCAAGAATGGGGAAACTAAAGTAAAGAGTTTACCCTTGAAGATCCCTTGAAGAACAGGTGGTCCAGCCACTCTCTAATGATCAAAGTCAGTCCAAAACTTCAACAAACAACCCTCTAAGTCTCTCAATCTCGAGCTAAGGTGTAATGGTGTGTGTAATGGTGCAAAAGTAAGGTAAAACACACCTTTTAGGCTTAAAACACACACAAAAGGATGAGAGAGAGGGAGATATAGATATATATGGATGTATATCAGAGATATAGAGATATATCTCTGGTTTTTGCCTTCAAAGATTCTAACCTAGCTCAAGGGGGATGAAATGAGCTTATATAGGCAAACTAAAGCCAAGACTTAATGGCTAAGCAAGACAAAAAGGGGCAAGAGGTGCAAAGAGGTCTTGGCTTCTTGGAGAAGCCAAGACAGCTGTCCAAGCTTCTCCAAGAAGCTTGGGCAAAAGGATCAACCTTCTAGAAGGTTTAAGGGTGCAAAGGGGTCACCCCTGTGCACGGGGATGAGTGATAGTGCATTCCAGCTGGCACAGCTGGCATGCACCACGTCTCAGAGGTGTACAGGGTGCACACCGGCCAGCCAAAAAGATCATCGGCACA
Organism: Camellia japonica; assembly: GCA_030407325.1. Classification (NCBI taxonomy): domain Eukaryota; kingdom Viridiplantae; phylum Streptophyta; class Magnoliopsida; order Ericales; family Theaceae; genus Camellia; species Camellia japonica. Next base: position 11,900,664 of record JAPPVO010000059.1, read on the forward strand.
AAAAAGTGCCGGTCGGCATCATATAGTGCCGACCGGCCAAAGTTTTTTAGAAGACAGTGCCGATGGCCAAAAGGGAGTGCCGGTGGATGGTGGGAGCAGCCGGTGGGATTCAGGGATGGCTAGAAAGCCTCCTACTACCCTCAAATGCAAAACACACAAGTCTCGGTGCAAAACCGAGCACAGAAAAAGCCGGTTGAGAGGTCCTGAGGCACGACGCGCAGCCGGGATCTCTGGGAACTCAAAACGAACACAAACATGGATAATCACCGAGCATTCCAACGGTGACGTCCAAATCTTGAGGACGGTCAAAAATGGTGTGTCTACAGTTGCCCCTCTTTGACAGAACTCGGAAGTCATAACAATGACGGGAGTGAATGTCAAAGCCCAGAGACGACCCATTTTTGACCAGGCCGAAGACTTAGATAAACATACAAGACCAACAAGATATGCGCCCGAAGGCAGGGGCAAAATGCAATTGAAAATGCAAGAAGCCAAGCATAACTTAAAATCATGCAAAGAAAGCTATAATGAAGCATACATGCAACAGTTATAAGTTAGCATGCAACAGACTACACTACAATACAGAAAGGATGTAAAAGAATTATACAATTCTCTGTACGTCTCACACGGGGGATGCAATACCTGTGCGGCTCGTCCGGTTTTCACCGACCTTGTCACGCCCCAAACCTGCCCCAAAAGGTTTGGGCATGACCTATTCATAAATGGACCTATAATCTGGTAACCAAACCTATGGGGCCTTACCGGAAGCATAAACATACCACAAACATAAATACAACATACACCATTGAGCTATTTCTACTATGAACGCGAGCGCTTAGTCGCTTTATTAAAAGATTTCAAAGATGTTTTCGCGTGGTCCTACGAAGACATGCCTGAATCGATCCTGAGATTGTACAGCACCGGATCCCTCTTGACCCCGAGGCTCGACTGTCAAACAGAAGCTCAGAAGGATCCGCCCTGATTGGGCCATTAAAATCAAAGAAGAGGTTACCCAAGCAGATTGACGCAGGCTTCCTGCTGGTATCCGAGTACCCGACTTGGTTTAGCCAACATTGTTCCAGTGCCAGAAGAAGGATGGCAGAATCCGGGATGTGTGGACTTCAGGGATTTGAACAGAGCCAGTCCGAAGGATGACTTCCCTTGCCGCATATTGACGAGTTGGTAGATTTCACAGCGGGAGCATGCTTTGCTTTCGTTCATGGATGGCTTTTATAGGCTATAATCAGATAGTAATGGCACCCGAAGACCGGGAAAAGACTGCTTTTAACCACCCCGTGGGGTACATATTGCCTACAGAGTGATGCCCTTTGGGTTGAAAAACGCTGGGGCTACATATCAACGGGCTGCAACCACAATATTACATGACATGATCCATAAGAGGTTCGAGGTGTACGTGGACGACATGATTGTCAAGTCCAAAGAAAGAGAGGGCCACTACACCGCCTTGCAAAAGTTTTTCAAAGGATCAGAGAATTTCGGCTGCGGTGAATCCTCAGAAGTGTACATTTTGTTACAGCGGGAAAAATGCTGGGATTTCTGATTACACAAAGGGGCATCGAAGTCGACCCTTCCAAAATCAAGGCCATCTTAGAAATGCCACCACCAATGACTGAAAAAGGAGGTGCGAGGCTTTCTGGGTAAAGTGCAATTCATAAGGCGGTTTATCTCTAAACTAACCTTAACTTGTGAACCACTTTTTGGTCTCCTGAAGAAAGGAAAGAAGTTCCAATGGGACGGCCGATGCCAAGCTGCATTTGAACAGATTAAAGAATATCTACAGAATCCACCCGTGTTGTCACCACCAAAGCCGGGAAAAACGTTGATACTGTACCTGTCAGTAACTGAAACTACAATGGGCTGCATGCTCGCACAAGAGTCGGAAGATAAGTGGTGGAAAGGGCCATCTACTATCTGAGCAAGAAGATGCTGGATTACGAGACCCGCTACACTCCGCTGGAGAAGGCTTGTTTGGCCTTGGTATGGGCTACCAGGAAGCTGCGGCACTACCTGTTAGCTCACTCTGTAATGTTGGTTTCACGACTTGATCCCATCAAATATCTTTTCGAGAAACCAGCACTTACGGGTAGGCTAGCTCGTTGGCTGCTGTTGCTCTCCGAATTTGATCTCAAGTATGTGACGCGCAAGTCAGTAAAAGGAAGAGCGGTAGCAGAGTTCCTTGCCGACCACCCGGTTGAAGGGGATGAAGCAGTTGAGTACCTGTTCCCAGATGAAGCCATTCTGCACATCGAAGATGAAACTTGGACGATGTACTTTGACGGAGCGTCAAATCAATACGGGTATGGATAGGGTGTTGCTGATAGCGCCTGACGATTCCCGTATCCCTTTAGCATTCAAGCTTCGATTCAAAGTCTCGAACAATGAGGCAGAGTATGAGGCATGTATTGCCGGTCTAGAAGCTGCCCTAGAACTAGGGGCAAGGCGATTGGACGTCATTGGGGATTCAAACCTAGTTGTGTCTCAAGCTAAAGGAGATTGGAAAGTAAAAGAGGAAAAGATGATAATTTACCACCAGACCTTGGATTTGTTAATTCCTCGGTTTGAAAAGCTAAATTCACTCACCTAGTAAGAGAGAACAACAGGTTTGCAGATTCGCTAGCAACTCTATCTTCCATGATAGACATCCCATCTGAGGTCCGGATGCGTCCAGTCATTATTGACCAGAAATTTGCACCTGCCTACGAGTCAATCTCTGCCATAGATGAAGTGCAGGATAACAACCCTGGTATCACGATATATGGAACTTCTTGGAAAAGGAGGCATATCCACCAGGGGCAAATGCCAAGGACAAGAGGGCAATCAGAAGAATGGCTGTTCAGTTTATCATCTGCGGGGTAAGTTGTACAAAAGAGGTCATCTGGGAATGCACAAGCTGTGTGTGGAAGCCGAAGAGTCGAAGCGCCTGATGGAGGCCATCCATGGAGGAGAATGTGGGGCACATATGAATGGGGTGATGCTGGCACGAAAGATCCTCAGACAGGCTACTACTGGTCTACCATGGAGGAAGATTGTATCGGCTTTGTTCGGCGATGCCACAAATGCCAGATTCACGCAAACCGCATGAACATCCCGCCGTCAAAGCTGTACAACATGACGTCGCCATGGCCATTTTCAGTTTGGGGGATCGATGTGATTGGAGCTGTTACCCCGAAGGGTCGAATGGGCACAAGTTTATCTTGGTAGCAATAGATTACTTTACAAAGTGGGTCGAGGCCCAATCTTATGCCGTGTTGAAGGCTTCGCATGTCGCAAATTTATCAGAAACAACATTATCTGCCGTTATGGAGTCCCGAATGAGATCATTTCGGACAATGGTTCTCACTTCAAGAAGGAGGTGATTGATTTGTTGGAGAAGTACAATGTGGCTTTTCATAAGTCGTCCACGTATCGGCCGCAGACCAACGGAGCAGTTGAGGCCGCCAACAAAAACATCAAACACATACTACAGAAGATGGTGGAAACCTATCGGGACTGGCCAGATAAGTTGCCGTTTGCTCTGTGGGGCTACCGAACTTCAATTAGAACTTCTACCGGGGCGACTCCGTATTCCTTGGTATATGGGATGGAGGCCGTTCTACCTATAGAGATTGAGGTTCCGTCTCTACGAGTATTGGCTGAGTGTCAGATAGCCGAGGCAGATTGGCAGCAGAGCAGATTCGAAGAACTCATGCTCTTCGATGAAAGGAGATTAAAGCACTGTACCATGTCCAAGGATATCAACGCAGAATCGCCCGGGCTTTTAACAAGAAAGTTAAGTCTAGGAATTTGAAGGAAGGAGATTTGGTGCTCAAAGACAACCGAGCTCCCATCCACGACCCAAGGGGCAAGTTCAGACCCAATTGGACTGGTCCCTATATCATCAAGTCTATCTGGTCAGGTGGAGCTGTGGTTCTGATGGACCTAGATGGCCTAGAGTTCTCCCAACCGATCAACATGGACAAGTTGAAGAAATATTACCCTGAGAGGCTCGCTAGGCCGAAAACCCGAAAGGGCGACCTAGGCAAAATTCAGAGCACAAAAAAAATTAGAAAGTATATAAAAACTGAGCTCGCAAGGTTGAAAACCCGCAAAGGGCGGCCTTGGCAAAAGTTAGAGCGCAAAAGGAGAGTGAAAATACTCGAGTGAACCCAAGCCTGAACTACGTAAGGCTTGATTCCCATCTTTGGGATACGTAGGCAGCTTCATCCTGAAGTTCAGCCATAAACTCTTCCCCGATCAACTTTGTCCATTTGATCATCTTGGTCATCTTTGCCCATCAGCATTTATCGCAATCTCCGGTACAGTGCTATTCAGACTAGGGGCAACTTTCGTTGCCGTACAGTGCCGCGGTACCATTCAAACAAGGGGCAACTTTCCAGTTGCTAGGATCCGGGTTGTGCATCTCAGTGACAGATCTCAGGCGTGTCTAGTTCTGATCCATATCGAAAATAGTTTTGAAAAGTTTTAATAAAGATGACTTTGTTCAAATAAATCTTTTTACAACTAAGACCATTTCTGGACCAAAACGGAAAATTTTCAGTACCACAACCTTCAATTTCATTGATTTCAAATAGAGTTCTCTTGCTCTTGCATACAATTGAAGTTGCTTTTTATTACATTCATAAAGAAAACTTGAAAGTACTAATAAAGCAATAAATCCGGGGCATGGTCAAGTCAAATGTCCCTGCGCCCCCTCCCAGAGCTGGTCGAAGCCTCTGATGCCAAAGTGGGCCCCTCCTGTGCTTCTTCATTAAGCCAATCCAAGCACTCATCAGACAAAGTGCAACTGAAAGTGGGAGCGGGGCCAGGAGTTCTCTCGTCCTCCATGCTGTGGCATACCGGGCTAGCTGTGCGCCTCGAATTGGGAATGTAGCCGGGTACTCTATCCCTTCCGGCGGACAAGTCTGATCATGACCAAACTGGCGCAGGATACGGAATGGAAAGTAGAAGACACAGTGAGTCAAGCCAATCAATTGGATCCCGGGTTGACGGGTCATGCTGTAACTCATTGCGGGAGATTGAGCCAAGGGCACCGCCAAGCAATACGGTCTGCGGACAAACTGCACATCCATTCAAACCACCAACCCTCATCAAGGGCATCAACTAGGCGTTGCCGAAAGAAGTAGCCGCGAGCTGAATAAGTTGGGCAAGAGTCCACAACCTGCAGTTTATCCATCAACCATACCTGGGGAGGGATGAAAAATGAGAGAATAAAGAATAGAGAGATGTACGATGAGAGAAAAAGTGAGAAAAGGGCTTTTGTGAGAAAAACCGAGCCTGAGGGCCGAGTGACATGAGCAAACATATATGTGAGATTGGGTGGGAAACATTACCTGCAGTAAGTAGTGGACTCCCTGCTAATCTGGTCGTCTCTCGACGATAAAGGCGTCTAAGCCCAACAACGTCTCAGCCAGGATCATGGCGATGCAGCTTTTGCCCTCCTTCAAGCCTTGGGCAACCTCAATCAACCGGACACTAACCCCTCCGGAACTTGAGACAACAGAAAATAAGACAGCATGCACAAACAAAGGGCGTGTCGCCGAGAAGCCTTGCCAGTAATGGTCCCGCGATCACCAGTCTCAGAAAAAAGACAAACCAAGCTCGAACAATCTAATGTCCCGTCACAAATCAGAGAACGAGCATCGGGCATCGAGAGCCCACACTTCGTCCTAAGGCTTGAGCATGGCCAAAACGAAGTTGGGGCAGGATCTCCTCATTGCGCCCAGATTCATTAGAACTTGGAAATCTTCAAAAGTGGGACACAACCTCCTGCCCGCTAAAGCTAAAGACATGTGTTACCGAGTTCCAAAACCTGCCGCGGCATGGAGGAAGGAGAATGCAGCGGGGTACGGCGCAAATGAATAGTGCGTTTATGCCGAAAGCCCGGAAATTCATCAGCTTTTTCGAGCCATCCAAGTTGTTAATCCAAGTTGCGAGATTTTGGGCAAGAAACTCTTCCATTTGGAGCAAATCAGTGTGGAAATGAAGAGAACCACGAAGTTGAGACCCTTTTGAAGAAGATAAGGTTGAGTGAAGGACAGCTGTCAACATTCTGCTGGTACTGACAGTTTAGTGCCGACCGGCTAATTTATAGTGCCGACCGGCCATCTTTTTGGGCCGGTGGATCATCCACTAGGCCGATGGCCATTCCTCAGGCCGGTAGCCTTTCTGCTTGGCCGGTGGTTCTCCCCCCTTGTCCTCTAAGTTGTTTTCTGCTAGGAATTTGGGAAAATCCCACCACTTCCAATACCCTCCAGTGATCAATTCTTATGAGGGCGCGCCCGTTTGCTTATCGAGTTGTTGCATATTTGCTTATCGAGTTGTATTTCACTCCTCTTTAAGTCTTTGTATGTTTATCAAGGTGTACTCGCATTTGGCTAGTTTGCTGAGTCCCCCTTTTTGCTTATCGAGTTGTAATTGGTTTACTACCTGATTATTACGATGCGATGCTTTGTTTCAAAACACAGTTTCAATTTCATTCACATTGTTGTGTGATGCCTTGCGATGCGATCGCATAGAACACGCAAATGTAACACCTTTTGAACAAACAGCTGTTTCATTTCCATCATATGTTTTTACAAAAAACACACGCTTTTGAGAAATAAAACCTGCCCGAGGCAGTGCAATGTGCTTAAACTCCTAGTAAAAAGGAAAGTAAAGCAGAAGGATAACAGGGTAGCAGAGTGCTGGGATTGACACCGGTAACCTCCCCCTTTCGGTCATCGTACCTTTGCGCCCTTGTTCGGGTCAGTCATGTGATTTGGCACCTTCATCACTTAAGGCAGTCCAAAAAACTGCGCCTTCAGGACATAAGTGGAGCTTCGAGTTAACCTCGTACCACAACTTTTGTGAGCGATGCTCGGGACATGCGAAGGACGTCCCTTCCCGTATCCTTTTATATCTTGTGAATTCTCTAAATCATTTCAATTCTACTGTGTTGCAGTACATTGCGTTCCAACATCATGTTTACTAATATGTGTTCAAGTTCTTTTATACACATTGCATTGTATGCGTGCATTGCTTTACTGATATGTGTTCAAGTTCCCTTTTATACACATTGCATTGTATGCGTGCTTTGCTTTACTGATATGTGTTCAAGTTCCCTTTATACACATTGCATTGTATGCGTGCATTGCTTTACTGATATGTGTTCAAGTTCCCCTTTTATACACTTGCATTGTATGCGTGCATTGCTTTACTGATATGTGTTCAAGTTCCTTTATACACATTGCATTGTATGCGTGCATTGCTTTACTGATATGTGTTCAAGTTCCCTTTATACACATTGCATTGTATGCGTGCTTTGCTTTACTGATATGTGTTCAAGTCCCTTTTATACACATTGCATTGTATGCGTGCATTGCTTTACTGATATATGTTCGAGTTCCTTTATACACATTGCATTGTATGCGTGCATTGCTTTACTGATATGTGTTCAAGTTCCTTTTACACATTGCATTGTATGCGTGCATTGCTTTACTGATATGTGTTCAAGCCCTTTATACACATTGCGTGCATACGTGCATTGCTTTACTCACATGTGTTCAATCCTACTATATTGCTATACACATTGCATGCGTTGTCGTGCATGTTGCTAACAACATTGTACCTGTTAAGTTTATTTTCTTTTCAGGCACGATATTGTATGTACGGCTCATTTGAGGAGTGTAATGACCCGACCCTCGTCCATGTTTTTGATATATTTTAGCTCTTGTTTGGTGCTTCCAACATGTTTGCTGAAAATTCATGAAAAATTATGGTTAAGGAAAAGAAATGCATGTTTATGAATGTCTATCTGTTACTCAAGAAAGGTATCTGTTCCACTAGAATGCTTGAATCAGAAATTGCAGGCCTTAATGGCTTAATTGTCAGAAATTGATTATATATCTATGATCAGCATAATTTTTAGGTAATTTTAAGCATGTTTGTGAAATTTCAATTTCGGAATGATTAAACGACTCATTTTTGTCTTATATGTCCTACTTGTGAACATATATATTGATGAGACTTTAGGATTTTTGGTCAAAACGTGGGTACCATTTGGGGAGAGAAAATAAGAGGAAGTAAAGAAGAGAAATTGGGGAAAAACCACCTCCCAGCAGTTTGGGGCAAAATGTACAGTCCGCTCGAGCGGAGAAGGGCGCTCGAGCGAGGGACTTCTTTTCAGGAAAATGAAATGCATCCTTCTGTTTGCTTGCTCAATCCTCTGCTAATGTTTTTAGAGTACTTTGGCGATTTTCAAATAATGATAGATGCATATGAAGTGTAATCTGCATAAACTGGTTACGCAATGATGTAAGAAAAAGAAGATCTAATTTGCAAGTTATGATTGTATGCAGGACACCCTCCAGGAGGAAATAGCACGTCATCACAGCACTGTGAGTAGTAGTACCTATGTAACTGTTGTGCAATTATGTCAATGTTTCCAAGCATGTATTGTACTTATGCGAATGTTATGCTAATGTTTGAAGTCTATTAATGCTAATAGTATATAAAGAAAAGCATTTTCAAGGGCCTCGTGCCATTTTCAAGGGCCTCGTGCCATTTTCAAGGGCTTAAGCCATTTACAAGGGCTTTAAGGCCGACAAGTTACAAGGGCCACAGTGCCAAAATGTTTACAAGAATGTTATGCCACACGTCCCCATGGCTTCGTGCCACCATTTTCAAGGGCTTATAGCCACCAAGCTATGTTACAAGATTAGGCCTAAGGCCATTATGTACGTAATACAGAATCAGACTAATGTATTGATATGTAATCTGTTTAAGTTAAACAATGATTTATTTAAGTATTACTATTCACTAAGCCCGGCTCACTCTCAGTTTTGTCTGTTTCTGTAGGTCACCCACCAGGTGGTCAATCCTAGCACAGGATGCCGTTTCCCTTGGTCGACCTTTACGTGTCCAAGCACTATCCTAGCTACTTATTTTTGGTGAAACTGTGGAGATGTTTGTTTATCTTTTGAATGCCATCCACAAGTTATTGTATATGACTTTTGGTTTTTGTAAATGCCCAATCATGAGGCTGGGACTGTAAAACTAAACCTTGACTGTCGTTGATGAAGTATATAAGACATAAGATCCTGGCATAGTAGAAATAGCTCAATGGTGTATGTTGTATTTATGTTTGTGGTATGTTTATGCTTCCGGTAAGGCCCCATAGGTTTGGTTACCAGATTATAGGTCCATTTATGAATAGGTCATGCCCAAACCTTTTGGGGCAGGTTTGGGGCGTGACAAGGTCGGTGAAACCGGACGAGCCGCACAGGTATTGCATCCCCCGTGTGAGACGTACAGAGAATTGTATAATTCTTTTACATCCTTTCTGTATTGTAGTGTAGTCTGTTGCATGCTAACTTATAACTGTTGCATGTATGCTTCATTATAGCTTTCTTTGCATGATTTTAAGTTATGCTTGGCTTCTTGCATTTTCAATTGCATTTTGCCCCTGCCTTCGGGCGCATATCTTGTTGTCTTGTATGTTTATCTAAGTCTTCGGCCTGGTCAAAAATGGGTCGTCTCTGGGCTTTGACATTCACTCCCGTCATTGTTATGACTTCCGAGTTCTGTCAAAGAGGGGCAACTGTAGACACACCATTTTTGACCGTCCTCAAGATTGGACGTCACCGTTGGAAGCTCGGTGATTATCCATGTTTGTGTTCGTTTTGAGTTCCCGAGAGTCCCGGCTGCGCGTCGTGCCTCAGGACCTCTCAACCGGCTTGTTCTGTGCTCGGTTTTGCACCAGACTTGTGTGTTTTGCACCGAGACTTGTGTGTTTTTGCATTTGAGGGTAGTAGGAGGCTTTTAGCCATCCCTGAATCCCACCGGCTGCTCCCACCCATCCACCGGCACTCCCTTTTGGCCATCGGCACTGTTTTCTAAAAAACTTTGGCCGGTCGGCACTATATGTGCCGACCGGCACTTTTTTGTGCCGATGACTTTTTGGCTGGCCGTGTGCACCCTGTACACCTCTGGACGTGGTGCATGCCAGCTGTGCCAGCTGGAATGCACCATCACTCATCCCCGTGCACAGGGTGACCCCTTTGCACCCTTAAACCTTCTAGAAGCTTGACCTTTGGCCAAGCTTCTTGGAGAAGCTTGGCCAGCTGTCTTGGCTTCTCCAAGAAGCCAAGACCTCTTTGCACCCCTTGCCCCTTTTTGTCTTGCTTAGCCATTAAGTCTTGGCTTTAGTTTGCCTATATAAGCTCATTTCATCTCCCTTGAGCTAGGTTAGAATCTTTGAAGGCAAAAACCAGAGATATATCTCTATATCTCTGATATACATCCATATATATCTATATCTCCCTCTCTCTCATCCTTTGTGTGTGTTTTTAAGCCTAAAAGGTGTGTTTTACCTTACTTTTGCACCATTACACACACCATTACACCTTAGCTCGAGATTGAGAGACTTAGAGGGTTGTTTGTTGAAGTTTTGGACTGACTTTGATCATTAGAGAGTGGCTGGACCACCTGTTCTTCAAGGGATCTTCAAGGGTAAACTCTTTACTTTAGTTTCCCCATTCTTGCAACTAGTTTCTACCCCTCTTGCTTTGTGTTTTGAGCTTTGTCTATAACTGAAAAAACTCTTGTTTTTACTTGCTCTTGAACCTTCATTAAGGTCATTTTGTGGTTTGAGTAAAGGCTCACCCTTTTAGGCTTTGTTTGGCCATTTTGGTGTCTTTTTGGTAAGCTTTGTTTACTTGGTGTTTTTGGTCTTCTCACCACTGAAAACCAGTGGGTTTTCAGTGGTGAGGAAGGTGTTTTGAAGTCTCATATAGGGGAGGGACACCCCTCTCCCCTTTGTCCCTTGCTTGCCTTTGTTTTTGGCCTAAAAAATAGCATGTGTGCATGGTTGGTTTTGGCTTCATTTCAGAGCATATTTGTGGTTAATATGATATGTTATGCCTCTGTTTTAGGTTGGATTTATGGCCCTTAACATGCCTCTCATACTTGCTTTGTAATGCTTTACTTTGCTTGGAAGTGTGTCATGCCATTAGCCTACCATATCCTCATGTTTTAGCCTTGCATGTTATAGCATTTGATCTTGATTTGCCATGAAAAGGGGCTGTTAGCCACTGTTTTTGCCATGTTTGGCATGTTTGGTATTGTTGTCTTGCTTGTGGCTTGTAAGCTTTGGGTGTGTGAGTCCTTAGCATGATTAGTCTACCTTAATCTTATGATTTGGCATCATTTTAGATCAATTTCAGTCCCTAATCCATGCCCTCATGCTTGCATTCATTTCCTCTTTCATGCTTTGAAAGTGTGCCTTTCTATGCTTAGGAATAGGCTTAATGCATGCTTGTTTTGTTTGGGGCATTTTGGGGCTGCCATATAAGGGGATTTGGGTGTATTTTTGCATGCTAAGAAACTGTTTTTGGTTGTCCAACATGTGCCATGAGTGGTCATGTTAATGATAGTTAGATGCTCTCTTTGGTCCCTTGGTTTTGGGCCTATTTCCTTGCATGCTTGTATAGCATTTTGCTCATGTTTTGGGCACTTTTTGCCACTGTTTTGGGGAGGTTTGAGGTCTCCCCCATGGTGGTTAAGGTCACCATTGTATGCTTATTATATGCTTGTTGCTATGCTTGTTCATTAAGTGTTGTAGTAGGTTGGTCCCATTGCTTGCTGATTGTCCCTATAACTTGCATTACATTTGCATCTTGCATGCATGAGTTTCATACCTTTGTCATGATAGGTTGCATTGCATTGGATATGCCTTGCATCTTAGACCCATGTTGCATCATTTGAGCCATGTTACATGACATGCATTTCATTACTTGGTTTGGGGTGTCAAACCAAGTATGGGAAATGAGGGTGTTTGTACCTCAAGTGACAAAACACACCTCAATTCCCATGTCACTAAGGCCCTTGATCTTGGCATGATAGGGACTTAGTTACCATTGTTGTGTTGCATGCATAATACCATTAAAATGCAACCTTGGTTCCTTAGGCCGTCATGCATCAACATGCATAATTGATGGCCCAGAACCAAGGGCCATGTCTCCTTGAGTCCCCAAACATGATAGGAGGCAGTGGCCGTGCATACATATGCCTAAAACCCATGCCATGTATTGCTGGTCTGCTGCTGCTGTCAAACTGTCCCCTGCAGGAACTTTCTGCCGACCGGCAGTATAATGTGCCGACCGGCACTATATTTTCAGCCGATAGCCTCCAGAGCAGCCGGTGGTCAATTTAAGCAGCCGGTGGTCATTTCCTCTAGCCGGTGGTGTACAGAAGCATGCATGGAAGGTGTCCTGAGACTTTGGAATTTTTCGGAGAGACAGGGCAGTGGAGCAGAGCAGCAGTGGCATGGCGCGGTTTTTTCGGGCAAGTCGGATTCGAGCATGCATCATTCGCATCCCGAGGCAGGGCTGTGGCCCCTTCCTTTTGCATTTTAATTTAATAATTAGAAATTTTTGTAATAATTATTTATTCTGTATTCGGACTGTACTATTTGGGACTGTATATTCTTTTGGTCCCTCCGTGTGAGGGCATATTTGTAATAAGTGTGGGTGAGTGGTGTGTATGTCTTCCAACCCCCATTTCTTTCTCCCTTTTATTTACCTGCTTATGATGGTAGATTAGGGCACGTCTATTTTAGCATACCTTATGCAATGCATGCGTGCATCCATGCATTTGTTGACATGCACGGCTGGTACATCATACAAACTGCATCGTACTTTCAATTCCAAATTGAATACGTGATAGTTATAGCATTTCACATGCCATGTCTAGGATAGCCGAGCCTGTCTAGATTACATCTTTGCATGTGTTGCATTAGACATTTCAGTATGCTTAGGTCCATGCATGTTTCTAATAAGCTTCTGTTTTGGCACGGAGTACGTGGTAAGTTTTTATGCTTTAGCATATCACATGCGTGTGAATGTTGCCATGACAGTATGCTTACCATGCGGCTAGTTGCTTATGTGATAAACTGTTTGAATGCCTGTGGGTGGAGGTTGGGTTGCTTGAGTTGGAATAACTCATTGAAATCCGTATTTTAGCCTACTTGCGAGTAGCAATTCAAACTGTTTTCCAAAACAAAACGGATATGCAATGTTTATTTCCCAAATTAGGCAATTAGTCTATACTTGTTTGCTGTGCGCATAACATAGTAATTCTAGGCTAATAATTGGAATAAGAGCATGTAATGTTTTCAAAATCGGATATCACGGTTAGTAGAGGCCGGTCTTCGACCGGGCGAAAGGGGGTGCTCATAGCTGACCTTCCCCAATCGTACCCAAGCTCCCGAGCCAACCACTTTGGTGATGACGGACACGTGGCCTTCGGCACCGAGTCAGGGTTTCCTAAATTCCCCATTTAAAAAATATTTAGGTGGCGACTCTGTATCTGGCAAAGCAGTCCATGTTTGGCACTACTTTTCAAAAATCTGTTTTTCTTCAAAACGATTTGCCGGATTTGGACTCTTTGGTTCAGATTTAGAACCGCAACACAAATCGAGTCCGAACTGTAGGGGACCCACGGGGCGCGTCTACAGCAGGCTAATGCAATAGGGGATTTTCCCTGGATTGGATGTCTCTGGTAAAGAAGCTTGATCTTCCTGCTGACTCACCCTGGCGCAAAGCTGAAGCTATTCCTCTTCCCTTTCCTCCTCCTCCTCACCTCCAAGTCAGGCTGAGGAAGAGCTGTGTCTGAATCTGAAGCCGAAGATGTGGATGAAGATAAAGATGATGAAGAGACTTTGGTAAGAAAGTCTAAGGATGCTGCTGAGGTCAAGTCTCCTTCTCAAGTCGAGCAGATCCTAGACTTAACCCAAGACGAAGAAACTGAGATGGTGCCCAAGGAAGCGGATCCAGTTCATTTATCATCTGACCTTCTTTTGGCTGAAAGAAGTCTTAGTAAACACTTGCAGAGATCGATGCCGAGATTGCGGCAGATAGGAAGCCGAGGTTTCTATAAAAGATGCAGAGGTTGTGGGAGAAAAAGATGCCGAGGTGGTTCTCCCAGAGTCCTCCGAGGTCCTCGCCCAGCCATCTGTTGAAGAATCTTGAAATGTCTTTTGTTCTTTTTTCTTTTTTGTACTTTTGTTTTCTGAACAATGTAAGCTTCCTCTTTGTGGCCGATGTGCCTTTCTATTGAACATTCAACTTTTGCTAGGCCACAGTGCCTTCATTATATACAACTGCAATTGTTTTTCTCTGAATACTTTTAGTCTTTAATTTCTCTTTTGCTTCTGTATGGCTTTATACTTAGAATATTTTGCATGATTTACATAATTCTTCCTTTATACAGCTTCTCGGGGTTACATACCTCGAGTATAATAGCTGCAAATTTTACTTCGGCAAGATTTTGACCTGCAATCTTTTCATAAATTTCAACAAGTATAAACATATACTATTCAATGTTAGCTTTGCAACACTTTTCTCAAGTTTCAACGAGTATTTAAGCAGTAATCTCAATCTGTCCTATTTGTAAATGCTACAAATTTCAACAAGGATTAACATATACAGTAAACTTTTCTCAAACTAGAATAAGTATTAAACAATGATCCACTTGTAAATTGCTGCAAATTTCAACAAGGGTTTAAACAATTATATTTACCTCAACCTGTAAATTGCTGCAATTTCAACAGATGATCATATGTCGGCTTAACTTTAACTTGTAAATTGCTACAAATTTCAACAAGTGTTAAATATCTTCTTTAGTTTATCCAACCAGTAGATTGCTATAAATCTGTAAGCAATAACATCGGCTTTACTTCGACTTGTAAATTGCTACAAATTTCAACAAGCGAAGAGAAACAGATATCTCGGCTTAACTTCAACTTGTAAATTGCTACAAATTTCAACAAGTGAAGTTAAGGAACCATCTCGGCTTACCTTTAACTTGTAAATTGCTACAAATTTCAACAAGTGGTAAGCTTTGTATCGGTTTGACCAACTTGTAAATTGCTACAAATTTCAACAAGTGGTAAACTTTGTATCGGTCTGACCAACTTGTAAATTACTACAAATTTCAACAAGTGGCAGACTTTGTATTGGTCCGACCAGCTTGTAAATTGCTACAAATTTCAACAAGTGTTAGACTTGTATCGATCCGACCACTTGTAAATTGCTACAAATTTCAACAAGTGGTAGACTTTGTATCGGTCCGACCAACTTGTAAATTGCTACAAATTTCAACAAGTGGTAGACTTTGTATCGGTCCGACCAACTTGTAAATTGCTACAAATTTCAACAAGTGGTAGACTTTGTTTTCTCTCTGCCCCCAATGTGAACCTAAGTTCTACTTGGGTTCTCATTTTTTATGTCTTCCAGAAACAATGTTAAGTATCTTAATCAATGATATGTGCTTGAGGAATTCTGAAAAGATTTTATTGATGACATCGGCAAAAATGGCAAAATTGAACATCTCAATGATAGAAAAACTTTAAATTACAAGTGTTCCAAGGTCTGGGCAATGCTTTGCCCTCATTGTCTTCAAGCCGATAAGCTCCATTGCCTAACACCGAATAATTCTGTAAGGTCCTTCCCAGTTTGGGCCAAGCTTGCCCTCTCTGGGATCTTTCTTGTTGTCCGACCACTTTCCTCAAGACCAGGTCGCCGACTTGAAAATATCTTGGATTGACCTTTTTGTTGTAAGCTTTGGCAAGCTGTTGCTGGTATACTGCAAGCTGAATTGCAGCTTTCTCTCTTCGTTCTTCTAAAAGATCCAGATCTCGGGCTAAGATTATGTCATTAGTCCCATTCTCAACTCCCTGGGTTCGGATCCCTGGGATGCCGACTTCCAGTGGAATTACTGCTTCTGTGCCATAGGCCATGGCAAAGGGGCATTCCCCCATTGATCTCCTCGGTGTAGTCCGATATGCCCAAAGTACGTTGGGCAATTCGTCTACCCACTTCCCTTTTGCTGCCTGCAGCCTCTTTTTTATTCCGTCCAAAATTACTTTGTGGATGCTTCTGCTTGCCCATTACTTGGGGGAAACTTGTGTTGAAAAGTAATTCTTGATCTTGAATTTTTGCACAGAAGTTCTTGATGAGTTTGCTGTCAAACTGTGTTCCATTGTCGGCAACGATGGCTCTAGGATGCCAAATCTGGTGATAATGTTTTTCCATATGAAATTCT
>JAPPVO010000059.1:11916864-12024953 GCA_030407325.1 Camellia japonica
GAATATACAGTCCCAAATAGTATAGTCCGAATACAGAATAAATAAATTATTACAGAAATTTCTAATTATTAAATTAAATGCAAAGGAAAGGTGGCCACAGCCCTGCCTCGGACGCGCGAATGATGCATGCTCGAATCCGACTTGCCCAAAAAAAACCGCGCCATGCCACTGTTGCTTCTGTCTTTACTGCCCTGTCTCTCCAAAAATTACCAAAGTCTCAGATACCTCCTCGCATGCTTCTGTACACCACCGGCTAGAGGAAATGACCACCGGCTGCTTGAAATGACCACCGGCTGCTCTGGAGGCTATCGGCTGACAATATAGTGCCGGTCGGCACATTATACTGCCGGTCGGCAGAAAGTTCCTGCAGGGGACAGTTTGACAGCAGCAGCAGACCAGCAATACATGGCATGGGTTTTTAGGCATATGTATGCACGGCCACTGCCTCCTATCATGTTTGGGGACTCAAGGAGACATGACCCTTGGTTCTTGGGCCATCAATTATGCATGTTGATACATGACGGCCTAAGGAACCAAGGTTGCATTTTAATGGTATTATGCATGCAACACAACAATGGTAACTAAGTCCCTATCATGCCAAGATCAAGGGCCTTAGTGACATGGGAATTGAGGTGTGTTTTGTCACTTGAGGTACAAACACCTCTCATTTCCCATACTTGTTTTGACACCCCAAAGCAAGTAATGAAATGCATGTTATGTAACATGGCTCAAATGATGCAACATGGGTCTAAGATGCAAGGCATACCCAATGCCATGCAACCTATCATGACAAAGGTATAAAACTTATGCATGCAAGATGCAAATGTAATGCAAGTTATAGGGACAATCCAAGCAATGGGACCAACCTACTACAACACTTAATGAACCAAGCCTACAACAAGCATATAATAAGCATACAATGGTGACCTTAACCACCATGGGGGGGGGGACCTCAAACCTCCCTAAAACAGTGGCAAAAAGTGCCCCAAAACATGAGCAAAATGCTATACAAGCATGCAAGTAAATAGGCCCAAAACCAAGAGCACCAAAGAGAGCATCTAACTATCATTAACATGACCACTCATGGCACATGTTGGACAACCAAAAACAGTTTCTTAGCATGCAAAAATACACCCAAATCCCCTTATATGGCAGCCCCAAAATGCCCCAAACAAAACAAGCATGCATTAAGCCTATTCCTAAGCATAGAAAGGCACACCTTTAAAGCATGAACGAGGAAATGAATGCAATCATGAGGGCATGGATTAGGGACTGAAATGTGATCTAAAATGATGCCAAATCATAAGATTAAGGTAGACTAATCATGCTAAGGACTCACACACCCAAAGCTTACAAGCCAACAAGCAAGACAACAATACCAAACATGCCAAACATGGCAAAAACAGTGGCTAACAGCCCCTTTTCATGGCAAATCAAGATCAAATGCTATAACATGCAAGGCTAAAACATGAGGATATGGTAAGCTAATGGCATGGCACACTTCCAAGCAAAGTAAAGCATTACAAAGCAAGTGTGAGAGGCATGTTAAGGGCCATAAATCCAACTTAAAACAGAGGCATAACATATCATATTAACCACAAATATGCTTTGAAATGAAGCCAAAACCAACCATGCACACATGCTATTTTTTAGGCCAAAAACAAAGGCAAGCAAGGGACAAAGGGGAGAGGGGTGTCCCTCCCCTATATGAGACTTCAAAACACCTTCCTCACCACTGAAAACCCACTGGTTTTTAGTGGTGAAAAGACCAAAAACACTAAGTAAACAAAGCTTTACCAAAAGAACACCAAAATGGCCAAACAAAGCCTAAAAGGGTGAGCCTTTACTCAAACCACAAAATGACCTTAATGAAGGTTCAAAAGCAAGTAAAAACAAGAGTTTTTTTAGTTATAGACAAAGCTCAAACACAAAGCAAGAGGGGTAGAAACTAGTTGCAAGAATGGGGAAACTAAAGTAAAGAGTTTACCCTTGAAGATCCCTTGAAGAACAGGTGGTCCAGCCACTCTCTAATGATCAAAGTCAGTCCAAAACTTCAACAAACAACCCTCTAAGTCTCTCAATCTCGAGCTAAGGTGTAATGGTGTGTGTAATGGTGCAAAAGTAAGGTAAAACACACCTTTTAGGCTTAAAACACACACACAAGGATGAGAGAGAGGGAGATATAGATATATATGATGTATATCAGAGATATAGATATATCTCTGGTTTTTTGCCTTCAAAGATTCTAACCTAGCTCAAGGGAGATGAAATGAGCTTATATAGGCAAACTAAAGCCAAGACTTAATGGCTAAGCAAGACAAAAGGTCAAGAGGTGCAAAGAGGTCTTGGCTTCTTGGAGAAGCCAAGACAGCTGTCCAAGCTTCTCCAAGAAGCTTGGGCAAAAGGATCAACCTTCTAGAAGCTTTAAGGTTAAGGGTGCAAAGGGGTCACCCCTGTGCACGGGGATGAGTGATAGTGCATTCCAGCTGGCACAGCTGGCATGCACCACGTCTCAGAGGTTACAGGGTGCACACCGGCCAGCCAAAAAGATCATCGGCACAAAAAAGTGCCGGTCGGCATCATATAGTGCCGACCGGCCAAAGTTTTTAGAAGACAGTGCCGATGGCCAAAAGGGAGTGCCGGTGATGGTGGGAGCAAGCCGGTGGGATTCAGGGATGGCTAAAAGCCTCCTACTACCCTCAAATGCAAAACACACAAGTCTCGGTGCAAAACCGAGCACAGAACAAGCCGGTTGAGAGGTCCTGAGGCACGACGCGCAGCCGGGATATCTGGGAACTCAAAACGAACACAAACATGGATAATCACCGAGCGTTCCAACGGTGACATCCAAATCTTGAGGACGGTCAAAAATGGGGTGTCTACACCTGCCTGACTTGAAGTTTGTAATCTTTAGTGACATCGGCTACACCCTGGGCGTAAGCCTTTTCATCAGCTTCTTTGAATTCAGCCTCTTTAGTTGCGAAGGCTTGCTGAAGCTCCTTCTCGGCCTGGGCGGCCTTTTCCTCGGCCTCCTTCTTTTGCGCCTCAGCAACGTTTTTTATTGCTTCAGCAGCGTCAGCTTTTTCTTCGGCCAAGGATTGGGCTTTGGTTGCAGCCTCGGCTTGGTCCTCCAACTTTTTCATTTTTGACTGAAGGCCTTTATTTATCTTTTGGAGAGCTGCAAACTCCTTCTTCAAATCATTCAACTTCTCCCTAGTCTCAAAGGACTGCATGGAGAAGGAATGCGCATGCTGGACAGCCTGAAAGAACACAAAACAAAAATTATTACAGAATTTTACAAGTATGGAACAATAGGGATAAAACAAGTTACCAAATAAAGACACTTACTTGAACACATCGCTGAAGCATGAACGCGTAATTTTCATACTCGCTCATCTCGGTGTTCTTTTCAAGATCGCCTGGGAGAAGGAGGGCTGTGCTTAGTGCAACACCAATGTTTATGTCATCGGCACTGTCACTAGCCAAGACTGTCTTGTTCTCCAGAGTGATTGCAGGTGTCCAAGGGACGTTGGGCACTTTGGACTTTGAAGTCGTCCCAGAAGAAGACCTCGGCCTCTTTGACTTCTGGGACTCTGCTGGTTGAGTTTCAGCAGACCTTTTAGCCGAAGTAGAAACAGTCTTGATGTTCTCAGCCAATTGTGAGATCGGCACTGCATCCTCAGCCTCAGCCTCAGTAGCTTTGGTCTTCGGCTGAGCCTTCTTTATTCTTTTTGGTTTTGGTGGGGGCATCGTTTGGGTTGGAACGGCATCGACGTCGGTTGGGAGGTCGGCTAAGAGGTCTTGGGCAACAGGCCTTGGACGAACCATTTCGGCGGTTTTGACAAGTCTGAGTCGGCGTTTTCTTTCAGGAATTGGTACCAAGTATGGTGCCGAGGTGGAAGGTTGATTGGTTGGGTCAGATATGGACTCTTGATCTGTTCGTGATGTGGATGCAGTTTGAGTTGTTGCAGTAGGTGGAGAGAGGCTCTTTTTCTTTTTCCTTGGGGCGTCGGGCAAAGTAGATTTGTACGTGGGAATGAAATTCAGTAGGAGTGGAGCTTTGCGCTTTTGGATAGGAAGGTCCAGGAGCTTCTTTAAATCTTTGCCAGGGAAATAAGACTGGCGAAAGTCCTTGGGTGGCTTGCGGACGTCTGCAAAAAGAACATGACATCAGAAATAGGCAAAGTTTTGAAGATTTAAAAAAAAAACAAACTAAGTAATTAACACTGGGCTCTTACCCTTGCCCTCTTTAACTGTTCGAGGAAGAGGGAAGAGATGGACTTCCTCGGCTGGGCCAAACTCCCAATTTCCCGAAGCAATGAGATAGTCATCTCCAGCCCCTTTGTTGGAGTCTGGGAGGTCGGCTACAATTTTGAATTCGGTAGACCTCGGCTTGAGGTAATATACATAACCCTTCTCTTTTAGGTTAAGGGCGCACATAGTATAACAATATTGGATGTCGGCGAGGGTGATCCTAACATTTTCCTGCCAAGCTAAGGCTATGATACCATTAAGAATTCTATAGGAGTTGATGGTGAGTTGCATAGGGTTTAGGGTGTAGTAGTGAAGAACTTCGCGAAAAAGGGGATTGAGTGGAAGCCGAAGTCCACACTCAACAAAAGCTACAACAGGGAAAGGCATTGAATTATCTGTAGGCATGATGGAATCATCATCCCCAGCTAGCCTAAGATGGACGTCATTAGGAATGGAGAACTCTTGCCTAAAAAATTCAAGTTTGGTTGGGGTGTTTACCCTTTGTCTCCACATACCCATGATTTTAGTATAAAGGTATTTGGCTACAGAAACAGAGTGTTCTTAAAGGGTTACTGGGACCTCGGCTTAAACCTAGGTATATACTGACAAGGATTGTTTCAGTTTTTCCTAAAAATTGAAGGTTCTATAAACAAATCCCAACCCTAAAACTATAAAATCAAAGATTGAAGGCTCGAATCTGGGAAAAACACAGAAAACAGAAAACAAGAACAAGATTTTCAGAATCAAAGAGCGAAGGTGGGCTATCAAGAGCCTAAAAATTGCAAAGAGTTGAAGGCCAAGAACAGTATAAGTGACATGTGCAAAATCATGAAATAAGAATCATTCAGGAAAGTAATTCACAAATTGAATGCTAGAACAGAACAGTAAAAGTAGGGAATTTCAGGAATAATCGAAAACTAGAGAAGAAAGACCAATTGCTTACCAAAGTAACGCCAGAATGAAATTCGCCGAGGACAGAGGACGGATGAAAACAATAGCGAAAGCTTCACAGGAATGGCGGAAAGAAGACAGTTGCAGAGTCTGGAGCTTGAAGCAATGGCAAACTCGAAGAAGAAGAACGAGCTTTAGAGAGAGAAAAACAAGTAAATCGAATGCAAAGGTAAGAAAAGAAAGGTGAAAAAACAAAGTTTTGTTAAAAAACTTGAAACGGCGGCAAAACAGGGCATTAAATGCGCCTGGAGTAACGCAGACGTCAGACAGCGCGGGCAGACGAAAGACGACTTGCAAGCGCATCGTAAGCACGAGCCAATAGAAAACACGAAAATAAAACGGTTGAGGGGAAACGCATGACAGCTCATACATGTAAGAAAGTTCCTTTGAATTCTTGTTTTTAAAAGAAAACATGTCGGCCTAAAATAAAAGACCTCGGCTGGGAAGTCCTAAGCCGACGTATGAGAAAGAAGAAACAATATAGGTTCCATCACTTCAGAATGCTGAAGTAATAGAACCTAGGGGGCAGTTGTGGGGATATATTTCTGAAGTACCAACACGTGGCAAGGTGACGCCGATGTGTCAGCCGAGGTGCCACGTGTCATGGTAAGTTATGCCAAGGTAATCTCGGAGTTGCCGAGGTTATCTCCGAAGATGTCGGAATATCGAGATAAGCGGATAAAGGACAGGAGTCCTAGATTGGGAGAAGACTTCAGTTTGGATAAAGGTAGAACTCTAGGGGAGTTTTGTCCTGAACCCATTGGGAGTTCCAGATTAGCAATAATCCTGAGTCCATTGGAGTTAGGCTCCTATTGGACTAGGATTGTATTGGCTATAAAAGAGAGGCACCCCCATGGGTCTAAGGTATGCTTTTTATGCTCAAGCTTGTAAGTTAAATACTTGATTATCTTTGAGATAAACTGACTTGATCGTCGGAGTGCCCCTGGGTGGAAGAACCACCGCCAGAGCCTTTTCTTTTGTGCAGGAAAGCAAGGTGTCATCTATTCTGCCTGTGTTCTACAGCTGAATTACTAAGGAGGGCAGTGTGATCAGAAAATCACTCACACACCATATTTTGAAATGTATAATTACGTATTAACCATGACATTCTTTTATATGACATTTATGTTTTGTTTGAATAATGAATTTAGGGAAACAAAATGAAATTAACTAAACAAAAAATGGATTGCACTTTTTTTATAGCAATTATCTACTTATTCATTTTTTTTTTAACCTAACCAAAAAAGTGGAGAGAGAAAAAAAAAAAAAAACCTTAACTTCATTTTATTTTATTCCGATCTTTTTATTTTCATGGTTCTTTCGTTATATAAATGTAAGATCCAAACAAAATTTTAAATCTATCATAATAAATTTATAATACTATGATAATTCAAATTATCTTATCCTAACATGAAACATAAAAGTGACAAATTATCCTCACTTGAATAATAACTTTGCGTCTACTTATTAAATTATTATCTGTATGCATATTTGCTTCTTTTTTTTCTTTCTTTTTCTCCTCTTTTTTTTTTTTTTCTTTTGAGAAGCACATTAATTTGCTTTTTGCAGTAAAAAAATAAATAAATAAAATAAAATTATATTTGCTTGAATTAATTTATCTAATAATATTTAGTTTGTCTTATACTTATAATTGGGTATTATAAGATTAATAGGTAATTTTCAATTTCGGATGGACCATTTTGATCAAGTGACTCATTTGGCTCATACTCGTACCTAACTAATTTTTTTTAATAATAATTTGTAAAAATAGCTTGCTAATATTGAAAAATAAATAAATAATAAGCTTATCTAGGTTCTATTACTTAAAAAATTAATTTCAAGCATAATAGAGTTACGTTATAATTTTAACTCAATGTTCACTTGACTCATATTCTTACATAATAAAATAAAAATTACGATTATTGGATCGGGTTAATTTTTTTATAAATAATATATATTATACATGAATGGCTTATAAAACAAATTATTTGGATTATCAAAACTGGTCCACGGTGGGTCCCACATACCCTTAAATTTTGTAAAGTAGACATTTAAATTCGAGAGAAACCCAACCCAATAAAAATTAGATAATAGGAAGCTAAACTAATTTTTTATACTAAATTTGAAGGAAATTAAATATTTTAGATTGTACACTACCGAGAATTTAAAGAAGTAAAATATTACGGTAAAATTAGCATTGTTTAAAAAGAATAAAAATTTTGGACATTCAGTCCATAAATCCAATTTTGATTTTTTTTTTCAAAGGTCTACACTCTAAAATACTTTATACATAAGGACAAATTTCTTTAAAATTACCAAACTATCATATATATATATATATAGATATACTGTTATCAAAAGTGAACACCTCACATGTTTCTATGAATTTCTTTCTCTCCTTTTACCAAGTGGTCTTTTCTTCTTGCGCCAAGTGTCAATTTCTTCATCCAAAAAGAAAAATTAAATATTAAAAGAAGTGCCCAAGATTTGAACATAAGATTATTCACTTAAACTTACTAAAAAACATTTTCATCACTAAACAATATAGAAAGTATGTTACGAATTCAAAATTAAAATTTATATTTTAAGCACACCCATCGAGTGGGCTCACACCCTAACATATATATATATATATATATGTATATTATAACCAGTGGAAAGTTGAAACAAAACCAAACTTTTCTCTCTCATCCTCTCTCTCTCTCTTCGTCTCTCCCCCAACACCACATCGTCGTCTTCTCGTCTTATTCCTCCGCCACTGTCGTCGTGATTGCCGCGACCACCATTGTAGTGGTAGCGATGGTGGTAATGGAAGTGGTAGTGGTGGTGGTGGTAGTGGGAGTAGTAGTGGTAACGGTGGCATGATGGTAGTGGTTGTGGTGGTGTGGTAGTGCTAACAGTGGTGGTGGTGGTGGTGATAGTGATAGTGATAGTGATAGTGATAGTGATAGTGATAGTGAGTTTATAATAATATATTTTTTTGATCGGGAAAAAGAAACTTTATTGATGGAATAAACAAGTACAAGGTACCAAGCACATTACATCAATAAAGAGAATGGAAGTGTGACGCATCATAATGAGCTAATTGATCCCAACTAGGTTTGTACCAAAAAACTCATCCTATCATTTGCTAGCACCCCTAGAGTTGGTGAGAGACCAACGAGGAGATAAAACAACCAACACAAAAATAAATACAACCCCCATCTCACATCTAAGGCAGGCCAACTCATCTAAGGCAGGCAACCATCTGAGGCAAATCAACCAACTCAACAACCTAACTTAGCCATTCGACCATCCAACCATTAGCAGCAACTAAGACAGACTAAACATTCAGCATGAACACAAAACAGCAACATTCAGCAATCAGCAATTATCTAAGAGAGACTAAACAACATTAAGCCTTGAGACTAATAAGGCCACAAAAATCCTCCAGCAAAACCAAACAGATCAATAAAACAGCTTTTCAGAAGCCAAACAGATCAGCAGCCTTAAGACTAAACCAGACAGATCAGCAGCCTTGTACAAATCAGTAGACCAGATCCAGCTCAAACAAAGCAGAACATATAGACTAATAGCGTAAAACAGAACAAACAGACCATTAAAACAGAGCATGCAGACTCAATATCAGCCTAATATGTCTCCAGTGGAAAACTACATTAGTGAGTGAAAAGGGGAAGTCCTTGATAGAGGCCTTGAGCCAAAAAGCTAATCTGACCTTGATTAGCTCCCACAGATCCATTGAATTAAGGTGGGCATCAGAGAATACACACCCGTTCCTATGCTTCCACAGTGACCAAAGAACGACAAGGGGAATGACTCTCCAAATTTTGGTGATTAAGCACTTGTATTTCCCACTCATCCACCAATTTAGCAAACCTGCCACAATCTGTGGGATGCACCATTGAAGGCCCCAGTCAAGTAGCACAGCAGACCAAATGGACCGAGAGAATGAGCAATGAAGCAAAACATGATGAGTAGTTTCAGGGACAGATTTGCAGAAGAAGCAAGTGGTGAAGAGATTGGAACCGAGAATACCAAGATTGTGTAAAAAGTCTGCTGTTTTAACTCTATTTTTCCAGACCAATCATCCAAAGAAATGGACTTTGGGGGGTAATGTGTTATTCCAAACAAACTTTGTTATGCTAAGAGGAGGCCCAAGAAGAGAAGTACTAAAGGACTAAAGAGAAGAGATAGAGAAGGAACAAGAACCAGCAGAAGCAGAATTCCAGACCATGCTATCAACACAATCTGGGCTCAGTGTAGGTGCAGAGGCCAATAAAATAAGCAGTCTAATTTCTTCAAACAATTCCCAAGCATACAAAGCTCTTCTATATATGAAGTTCCAATCACTGAAGCTAGTTTTCCTAGCAAAATATTGGTGAACAGAGCCATTCTTATCAGTAGATAGATTGAAAAGAGAGGGGAACTCATCCTTGAAGCAGGTGACTCCACACCACTTATCATGCCAAAATCTGATTCTGCTGCCGTTACCCACCTTGAGTTGACTATTAACCAAGAAGAAGTTAAAGATGTTACTACTACGAACCCCAATGAAGAGAATGTCCTTCCACACCCTAGAGTGTTTGTAAGAAAATTTCAAAGGAGGATGGCAACAATCTTCATCGACTTTGTATTTACTACATATGACTCTCCTCCAAAGTGCATTGATTTGATTTCCAAATTTCCACCACCATTTGAGGAGCAAACAAGCATTAGCATCCTTGATTCTCCTAATGCCCAGACCCCCTTAGGCCACATTCTTTGTTACATCTGACTATTTCACCAAATGAATTTTTCTTTTTAGACCATTACCACCCTACAGGAAAGCAGCTTTAATCTTCTCCACTTCACGGACCACACCTTCAAGCATCTTAAATAGAGAGAGATAGTACACAGGTAGACTTGATAGGGCAGATTTGATCGGAGTTAGTCTGCCAGCAAAGGACAGCATTTTCCTCATCCAACCTGATAGTCTTGCTTTGATAGTATCAAGCACAGGTTTCCAAGTAGATTTGCTACTAGGGTTGGCATGTAACGCCCTCAAAATAAGCCCATAATTTATACATTTATAATACAAGGAATTGACAAGATATTCAAGAGAACAATGTATACATCTATTTATCAGAGTATTTATCACAAAAGTATTACATGTTGACAACAAAAGTAAATGCCCTACAGGCTTACAACTTTCCAAGCCAACACTTGGTTACAAAAAGAAGAGTACTAACTCATACACATTAAGCCCTCGGCTTGAATTTTACATGTAATACACCAAAAAGGTAAACAACAAAAAGGATCTTTAGCCTCTAAGCCGCCCAAGCTATGTCCTTGGAGGTGACATATCACCTGAACCTGAAAATGATGTCCCATATAGGGTGAGCCAATGCCCAGTAGAGATATACTAAACCAAGTATGAGAAATAACTAAAACAATAGCATTTGATATATGGTTGACACTTATAAACCAACTTACAACACTTTTCAATTCAACATCAAGTACATCCATTTTTCATTTCAGTTTCCTTCACTTATACAGTTTCGATTCATAATTATGGCTCAGAACCTGGCCAAACAATTCATTAAGACTATAACACATATTAAAACACTTCCATACTTCACAATTCACATGAGAGTATAACTTATATTAAAACACTTCCATACTTCACAATTCACATGAGATCACAACTCATATTAAAACACTTCTATACTTCAATTGATACACAAATTTTCTGTATTAGTGGAGTCCATCCCCTATCTCCTCCCAAACAGGTTTGAGAGTTCATCCCCTATCTCCTCTCAAACCATGGAGTACATCCCCTATCTCCTCCCAAACAATATACATATACAATGTATTTAAACACTCATCATATACAATGATCAATCAATACACACATTTGCTGTATTATTCCAACCGTCATATTCAATGACATATTCAATGTGATTAGTTTCAGTTTTCCCTAATCATCATACAATGTCTACAACAATCAAGACTATCCTCCATCGATAGCTCAAAGCAGTTATCTCTAAACAGATAATAAATTTCTCAACATATAAAATATCAACATTTTCATAGGTGAGTAATTTAAATTATCCAACTACACCATTTACTCCCACAAATTTCCAATTTCATGAATTTCACTTCAATTTCACATTTTTCCCAAATTAATTATTCAAATTAATTATGCAACATAATTAGGGCATTTTTTCCCTTTTCTCAATATTAGCCCAAAAGCTCAATTTCATTGATCTAACAATAACAATTTCATTTTTCAATGTCTCATATACACATGGATTTTAATATTTGAAAGCCCCCTTTTTATAACTCCAAATCAAACCCTAACTTTTCCAAAATTATCAAACAACCCAATTAATCAAAATGACTAAAATTTATGTTAAAACTCATAGAATAGAGTAGGTTATCCCTACCTCGAAATGAAGAAACCAAAGGAGAAGATGATGAAAACTCAAAGTGCTCCAAATCCCCAATTTTCAGATTAAAGTGAAGCCCACACCACCCTCTATCTTTTTTACAAAGAGATTAGGGTAGAGACACTCTAGAAGTAGATGAAACCCTATAGAGAAGGTGTGTGTAGAGAGAGAGGGGCCGGATCTAGGGTTTTGAAAATGAAAGGGATGAAAAAGTGAAGTGTAATCCCGCTGCTGCCAATTGATATATTCAAGGATCACTCGAGCGAAGAAGTGGTCGCTCGACCGACCAGACACAAGGAAACCTCGCTTGAGCGTAGAAAGCCTCGCTCGAGCCAACAATTCGAAGCTTCAGGTCTGCAACCCAGAAGCACGCTCGAGCGAAGAAACCCAAAACATAGTCCTCGCTTGCTCGAGCGAAGAAAATCTCGCTCGAGCAAAGAATTGCAACTCTCAGGTCTAGAACTAGACGCAGACGCAAGCTCGAGTGCAAGACTTCTCGCTCAAGCCACCAGACACAAAACTCAACTCTTGCTCGAGCGAAGGAACCCTGGCTCGAGCGAAGGAACTAAAGCAAAGAGCTCTCTTGAGCGACAAAATCCTCGCTCGAGCGAAGAAGCAAAAATCTGTGCAACAACTATTGGTTTAAACTCACTACCAACCTGTAACAAACCTGCCCAACACATCCTAAAACTCATATACAAAGAATTGAAGGACGGAAACAAGATATAAGCAACAACCAACACTACGGAACCTAAGTCCGGGATACAACAACCAATAGAGGGAAAACCGGGATCGCTATATGGCACTTAAAGGTAGCCCTAGAAATTTCATTGGTAATCTAAGCACCTTGCACTTCAAAAGACTAGCAAAATTCTACAGTGACTCATCAACCACTCCCACTCCACGTACCACACTTTTCAAGTAATTGATTCTGAGACCAGAGAAAACTTCAAAGCATCTAAGGATTCTTTTGATAATTACCACTTGGTCCAAATTGAAGATGTGATACTAGGACCTCATTAGCCCTAACCAGAACTCCTTTGAGAAGCCCAAGATTAATAGCTCTGGAGAGGAGGATATTGAGCCCTTCAGCCATTATATTGAATAGGAAAGGTGATAATGAGTCACCTAGCCTAAGGCCTCTACGCGGAGAGAACTCATAGTTGGTGATCCATTTACGAGGACGGAGATACAGGCTGAAGACACACAAGTTTCATCCAAGAGATCCACTTAGGCCCAAAACCAAAGCTTGCCATCATAGAGAACAAAAAATCCCAGTTTACTGAATCGAAGGCTTTCTCGAAGTCCAACTTGATAATCAACCCTTGCCTCTTAGCCTCTTCCAACCATCAACTACTTCATGGCAATAAACACCCCATCTAAGATATTCCTACCACCAATGAAAGCTTTCCAAGTCTCACCAATAATTGAAGGCATCACTGGTTTCAACCTATGCACTAAAACTTTTGCCAAAATTTTGTATAGAGAACCCATCAAGCTAATGAGTCTATAGTCAGACAGATTTATGAGGCTATCTATCTTAGGAATAAGGGTGATGAAGGAGTTGTTTATACCATAGGTAAGCCGACTATGTTTGTGAAAATCACTAAAGAATTGCATGATGTCCTACTTCATGATTTTCCAAAATTTCTGATAGCACAATAGATTAAATCCATCGGGGCCTGGGGCTTTGTTACTGTTGCTCTCTTTAATGGCTGCCAATACCTCAACTTCAGTGAAATCTGATAACAGATAGTTAGAGACAAGACTATCCTCAATAACTTTGAACTCCCCACCCAAAACAGGCTTATTAACCCAATTTTCCTTGAACTGGTTCTTGAAGCGAAGGAATACCTCTTGCTTGACTCTGCTAGGCTCGTCATATGATACACCATTGACTGAGATAGAATTGATCATGTTTCTACTTTGTCTAGAACTTGCAATAACATAAGAAAACCTAGAATTTTTTGTCTCCCTTTAAGGTCCAATTCAATCTGGAATGTTGATGCCATAACCACTTCACCCTTCTATAGAGCTTCCACACTTCACCTCTGACCTCCCTTCTTCTAACCTTTTCTAAATGTAGCAGTTCTCTACCCTCCTCAGTGATGTCTAATTTATGCAATTCTTCCTTTGAAGCCTTGAGTTTAGTTTAAACATTTCCGAACACTTCAGTATTCCATATCTTTAACTTCAACTTTAGGTGTTTTAGTTTTTGTTGGAGAATAAACCCAGCCCAACCCACAAAGCTAGAGATCACCCAGTAGGTAGTAAAGAGTTGGGCAAAATTGGGATGTAGAGTTCAAGTATTGATAAACCTGAAGGGTTTGGGACCCCAATCTCTTTCATCTTCCATCATCAGTAGGGGCAATGGTCTTATATTTAATATTTTTAAATTTAATCAGAATTAAGTAATTTTATATAACTTAAAGTGTTCAAGTGATATTAATTGTGATTATTAAATGGATTTAATTAATTATTACTATAATACATTTAATTTAAGTGTTGAATTAGATTATCAAACATCTCTCAATAAGAAATGACAAGTAAAAAAAACTTTATGAAAGCTCCAGCCAATAAATCATCTCCAGTCCACTTTTTACGTTGGTGGATGTTGTTTGGATCACCAGTCCACTTTACGTAGTTGAACTTAGCTGATCTAAAAATCTTATCAATTTTTTTTCTTATTATTGATATATTATATATATATATATATTTGTATAAAAAAATTTGACTATAAATTATTTCTTCAAATGTCTCCTCTAATTTGTATTATTATTAAAGATATATTATATCAAATTAATCATATATTTTTCTTTAATAATTTTAAAATTATTTAGGGTAAAGTACCAATAAATCTCAAATAGTAATTTTATGAGTTGTTTGATCTTTTTTAATTTTATTTTATTTTATGGACCCAAAAACCTTATTCTAATGTGAATTACATAAAGAGTCAAATATAAACATGCGTGTGTTATGTGTTGAGAGACAAATATGAATTTTCTCATAATATTGAAATTACTAAACGTAACACTTAAAAAAAAAACTCTTTAGTATATTTTTTCTAAACGTAACACTCCAATGTAATACATTAAAAAACTCCTTAGTGTACTTTTCTCAAACGTAATAATGCAATATTTTAAAAAGACTCCTTAATGTATTTTTTTTAAACATAACACTTCAATCAATGTAACACACAAAAACTCCTTAATGTACCTTTTTCAAATGTAGCACTCTAATATAATACTCTAATGTAACACCAGAAAATCACACTAATAGAAATGTAGATTTCAACAATCGACAGTCAACACTTCAGCCACTAATCCCTCCAAAAAGAATCTTTTACACCTCATCTTTCTATTCTCATCCCAAAAACAAATCAAAAAATTTGGAAATGAATCACAAAAGGGAATTTACTTAAACTGAAATTGCACTAAATCAAAAAATATATAGCTTTCCAAAACAAAAAGGATTAATTGGTTCATAAAAAAACTTTTAGTACTAAATAGATTAACATTCTCTCATATGGGATTTATGGGTAAAATTTTCAATTATTTAAGGTTAAATTACAAATACACATTTGATGTTTGCTTAAAGTACAAATTGTCCACTATGGTTTGAAAAATTACAAATACTTCCATGTTAGAATTTTTTATTTGTTAGAAATGGGCGCCCATGTGGCATGACCATTCGAATTTGAATTTGAACCTTATCCTAAATAGGTTTGAATTCAATAACCACTCAGGATATAGATATTATCTCCATTAACTGATATGGATAGATAATAATAACATTATATATCTGATATATGGGTTATGGGTGATTAAGAGAAAACAACGTATGATTGAGTTTTCCCATATACAGTTTCTCCCATATATGACTCTCTCCCAAAAAACAACATCAAAGCCATTTGCACTGTGGTTTGTGTGGGTGATATTCACTATTGTAATATCACCCCATTGCTGGGTTGATTGACCAGATTCAGGAAGCACGTGATTTACCCACGAGATCCTTCAATTCAGACTCTGCTTGAAAAGGTATGACCATATTTTTATTCCGCTGCGTTATACTTTGTTTACATTGGTATCAGAGCTTTAATGGATATTTTCGTGTTTCCTTTAATCATGTGTATATTTTTATATGTATATGTATACATTATATACATGAATGTTAGTAAAGGAGAAAAAAAAATCTATTTTATTAGATTAAGAGCATAAATATTTTTTTTTATGTTCATTAATGCCTTTTTAAATACCATAAATGGTTTTATTTTGAAAAAAGGAGTCCGGCAGTACAAAAATCGGACCAGAAAACACCCTGGAAGGCGGCGCGTGGTATGCACGCGCCACCCGACGCAGTGAGTCGCTCACACGCGCTTCCACGCGCTCGCACGCGCCACGCGCCAGCTGCCGACGCCCGTCACGCGTGCGTCAGCGGCGCTGTCCACGCGCACCTCCGCGTCACACACGCCGTGCTGCTGAGCTGCGCGCTGAGCCGCGTCCGAGCCGTGCGCCGAGCCGCGTGCTGAGCCGCTCGCGCTGAGCTGTGCCGTTTTCCTCAGGCGGCTTGGCTGGCTTGGCTGCTGATGCCTAAGGCACTGTTTGTTTGTTTTTTAATTCTGTATCGCGTTAAATGGTCATAATTAATTCATTACATATTTGTTTTATGCGTGGTTTGTACTGTTAGACTCAGAATTAATTTTTCTATATTCTGTAAAATTTTGAAAATTTTACGAAAATAAAAAATATTTTTTTGTTAATAATTCATTTTTTATGCTTTAAAATGATTCTGGTATTGCATAAATAATTTTCTGGGGTTAATTTTTATTGTGGACTTCTGAAATGTTTTACTATCTACTGGTAATATTGTCTTTTATCAGTTTCTGGATTTTTTATTTCTAATTTTATGTGTGTTTATTAGTTATTTAAAATTCCAGAATATTTCAGAAAAATTCAGAAAATTTCAGAATGATGTACATTTTAATTATGGCATAATCTGAATATTGTTTCAGTTTATCAGTTTCTGTTTTGTTTTTAATTTCTAATTTTATGTGTGTTTATTAGTTATTTAAAATTCCAGAAAATTTCAGAAAAATTCCAGAAAATTTCAAAATGATGTACACTTTAATTATGGCATAATCTAAATATTGAATACAGCATATTTTTTGGGTTTGTAATATGTTGTAATTAGAGAAGCATGATTAGTTATTTATTTATTTATTTATTTGAATTCCATTATTAAATAATATAGCATGAGTTGTTTGTAAATTTATAATGAGATGCTATTGTATGGATTTTATCATGCTTTGTATATGCCATAAGTAGTGGGAGATTGTTTGATTGTTTTTTGCGCATGGAATTAAATTAAATTTTGATAATTATCACTAGAGGCGCGAGAGATGATTACGAGTATAGCAAATTTTCGATCTTGAGACATGTGTAAAATTATCATTATTTAATTTAGATTCTTTTTGCTGCAAAATATTTTGTTTTGTGTTGCTATCATTAATATCCCCTGCACATTTGTTTACTCTGTATGTAGAAATGGCTGCTAAGACAGTGGTGGCAGACTTAACTAAGGGAGAGAAATTGGATGGCGACAATTATGATATATGGCGCCGTAAGATCCAATACCTCCTCAATGAGCAAGAAGTGTTGACCACACTTGAACAAGTGATGGTTGAGCCAGAGCAGGGCAATACAGCTCAACATCGTCGTGATCTTGAAGCCTTTCAGACTTGGCGTAACAAAGATCGGTGTGCGCGCTTTACTATGTTGAGCAGCATGCACAACGACTTGATTAGTGAGTTTGAGCATTGCCCGACTGCATTTGAGATGTGGGAAGCTCTCAAGCAAAAGTTTGGTATTACCTCTTTGGCAAAGCTACGTGGGCTGACTATGAAGTTTGACTCATATCAGAAAAGGGCGCATCACTCGATGAAGCAGCATTTGAGAGTCATGTCAGCCATGATACGTGAGCTTGCGGCTGCTGGGCACAATTTGACTCAAGAGCAGCAAGTACAAGCTGTGATACGCTCTCTGCCAAATTCTTGGGAGCAGATGAAGCAGAACATGATGCATAATGAGAGTGTGAAAACATTCGAAGACATATCGCGTCATTTGGAGCTAGAGGCTGAGCGCCTTGAGGCGGCTAAGTCTGATGGTTCTGCTATGGTGGTTGAGTCAAGCTCACGTAGGACTTCTCAGTTCAAACGTGGAAAAGCAAAAGGTGCCCCTAAGAAGCAAGCAGCAGCTGCGCTTAAGCCTAATGGCGCTAGAAATTTCAAGCGTAGGGGCAAGAGAGGTGGTAAGAAGGCAAAGGCTAAGTTGACATGCTTTAACTGTAACAAAGAAGGACACTTCGCTCGGGATTGCCCTGAGCAGAAGAAGGTACTCCCTTACTTAATTTCTCGCATTCAATGCTTTGTGTCTAGTCAAGCATTAATTGCTCATTCTCCTCATTTTTGGGTTGTAGACTCCGGAGCAACAGACCACATCGCGAGGGACAGAGTAGGGTTCGTTGAGTATCGCCGAGTACCTGCTGGGAGCAGAAAAGTTTACATGGGGAACGAGTCCAGTGTGGAGGTGCTTGGCATTGGCACATTCAAGCTGGAAATGCGACGAGGGCGCACCTTGTATCTTCATGATGTTCTTTATGCTCCGGATATTCGGCGAAACTTAGTTTCAGTTATTAGCATGATGAGCCTTGGTTTTAGCTTTTGTTTTGAGAATAATGGTGTTAGCATTTATTTGGGAACAATTTTTTATGGTTTTGGTTATCTTTCAGATGGTTTTTTAGTTTTGGATGTGGATGATTCTAGTCTTAATAAAAATGCCAATGGCTCTGTTTCTAATATTGCATCTTTTTGTGATAATGATTCTATGAGATGGCATGCTAGATTAGGCCACATAGGGCAAGACAGGATGACTAGATTGGCTAGAGAAGGTCTTTTAGGCCCACTCGCTAGAGTCACTTTGCCTACTTGTGAGCACTGTCTTGCTGGAAAGGCAACAAGGAAACCATTTGGGAAAGCCATAAGGGCATCTATCCCATTGCAACTTATTCATTCTGATATATGTGGACCAATGAATGTGAGGGCAAGGCATGGAGCCCCTTATTTCATCACATTTATAGATGATTGCACGCGTTTTGGTCATGTCTATTTGATTTCTCACAAGTCAGAAGCATTGGATTGCTTTAGACGGTATGTTAATGAGGTTGAGAATCAATTAGACAAGAGCATTAAGGCTCTAAGGACTGACCGAGGACGTGAGTATCTATCTGAGCAATTTAAAGTGCTCTGTGAGGAAAAAGGAGTTATCAGGCAATTGACAATTCCTAGGACTCCGCAACAAAATGGTGTAGCGGAGAGAAGGAATCGCACATTGCTTGACATGGTTAGATCAATGATGGCGCAAGCTAATCTTCCAATTTCTTATTGGGGAGATGCTTTGTTGACTGCTGCCTACGTCCTTAACCGTGTGCCCTCCAAATCAGTTCCTTCCACCCCATATGAGATGTGGACTGGCAAAAAGCCTGATTTGGGCAATTTGCGGCCTTGGGGTTCGGCAGCTTACATACACAACGCTTCTCATAAGTTTGGGAAGTTGGGCCCTAGAGGAAAGAAGTGTATCTTCATTCGCTATAGTGAGCATTCTAAGGGCTATGTGTTTGTTGGGGAGCATCCGGATGGAAGTGTGACTGAAATTGAGTCACGAGATGTGGATTTCCTAGAGGAGGATTTCCCTAGCAGAGGTGAGGTAACTAGAGAAGTAGAACTCTATGAGATGGAGGATCTACTTGAAGGCGCACCTAGTAGCCTAGTAGAGAATGAGGAAATAATTCCTCAAGCTCCTAGGGACAGTGGGAGCGATCTACCTGCCCATGGATTAGATCCAATGGATGAGGATTCTCAGGATTCTCAACTACGTAGAAGCAAACGTGGAGCTATACCCCGTCGTCGTTTTGAGATTGAAGGGGAAGCATTCATGATTGCTCCGAGTGATGAGATGGAGCCTAAGAATCTCAAAGAGGCTCTCTCATCCCCTGCTAGTAAAGAATGGAGTACTGCAATGGATGAAGAAATAGAGTCTATGAAGAAAAATCATGTCTGGGACTTGGTTGATTTGCCGCCAGGGCGCAAGACTATTGGGAACAAATGGGTTCTCAAAGTCAAGCGCAAGGCGGATGGTTCCATAGAAAGGTATAAGGCTCGCCTAGTGGCGAAAGGTTACACCCAACGAGAGGGTGTGGACTATGAGGAAACTTTTTCACCAGTTGTAAGGTTTGCCTCTATTCGCCTAATCCTGGCCATAGTAGCTCAGTTGGACTTAGAGCTATATCAGATGGACGTTAAAACTGCATTTCTCAATGGAGAATTGGATGAAGAGATCTATATGGATCAACCAGAAGGCTTTGTGGCAGTAGGTCAGGAGCGCAAAGTTTGCAAGCTTCAACGATCTATTTATGGCTTAAAGCAATCATCCAGACAGTGGAATCTGAGATTTCATCGAGCCATTGTTTCTAATGGGTTTACGATGATTGATGAAGATCACTGTGTGTACGTTAAGCGGTCCAAGGACATTTTTCTGATATTGTCATTATATGTAGATGACATATTATTGGCTGGAAATGACAAGGAGATGATTGTCGCCACTAAAATGTGGTTGTCCTCTACATTTGAGATGAAGGACATGGGTGAGGCGAGCTATGTGCTCGGTGTTAAGATCCTTAGGGATCGCTCTAGGAGACTTCTTGGTTTGTCTCAAGAGACTTACATTAAGACTATTCTAGAGCGGTTCCAGATGCAGAGCTGCAAACCCATTGACACTCCTGTTGCAAAAGGCGAGAGCCTAAGCCTTGATATGGGTCCTAAGACTCAAGAAGAAAATGAAAAGATGGCCCGTGTTCCCTATGCAAATGCTGTTGGAAGCTTGATGTATGCTATGATGTGTACACGTCCTGACATTTGTTATGCAGTCGGATTGGTGAGTCGTTACCAATCCAACCCAGGACCAGCTCATTGGAAAGCAGTTAAGAGGATATTACGATATCTTAGAGGGACTGCAGATTACACACTTTGCTACCAGAGTTCAGATCTACATCTAGTTGGCTATTGTGATGCTGACTGGGGAGGAGACCTAGATGAGCGTAAGTCTACTTCAGGATATGCTTTCATGCTTAGCGATGGTGCTATTTCTTGGAGCAGTAAGAAGCAATCCTGTATCGCCTTATCGACTATGGAGGCTGAGTTTGTGGCTTGTTCATCTGCCGTTCAGGAAGCCGTGTGGTTGAGGAGATTCCTTCAGCATTTGGATGTTGTCACACACACTTCAGACCCTGTGACTATCCATTGTGACAGCATGGCTGCACTCGCTTACGCTAAGGATCCTAAATACCACGGCAGAACCAAACACATTGATGTGAGGTTCAACTTTATCAGAGACATTTTGGCGCAGAAAGAAGTGATCCTGGAGCACATCCCTACGAGTCGCATGGTTGCGGACCCTTTGACTAAGCCCATTGCTAGAGATGTTTATCTTACTCATGTTAGGGCTTTAGGACTACGTAGGTGGTGATTTTTTTTGTGTATTCAGTTGAACTCTTATTTTTTTGGGGATATTTATGCCATTAGTATTCATATTTGTTTCTATTACACATTTATGTTTACTACCTTTTGCAATGGTTTGTGAATTAGCATACACAAAATAATTAAATTGATGTTAGCAGGCAAGATTGGCTCACTCACACGAGCAATCGCCCTTAGCGCTAGGTAGCGAGTAAGGATGAGACTAGTGGCTTATTATATTTGGAGCAAATAGAGAAGCTAAAATTATCCACTAGCTATGTCGCCTTGGTTGGAGCCAAGATGAGGTCTTGATTGGAGACCGACCATGGATATGAAAGTACCCACTTTTCCATGATGTGCCTGTTATGGATAGCCAGATGCGAGATCTCATTTGATGCCTGAGAGGCGAGCAAATAGAGAATTCGAGTTAGACGCTAGGAAGCGACTTGTGCGCTTAAGAGCGACTAGACTAAGATCTGTATGGTGTGTGAGTTTAACATCACTCTTTGGAAGAGTAACTCCACTATAACATGCATTCGTACTGCATGTGCTTATCGACCCGTTAGCGAGGTGAAAGAATGGATCCCTGCTTCTTCACCGTGTGAGTCCTAAAAGTCATTTTTCCCTAAATGACTTCACTTTGTGCCTTTTGTGACCTTTGACTATGTCATAAGATGAGGAGTTGATGTTCGGCTACTTTGGTATGTTGCCTGCGGTCATGTATGATTCGGCTTTAAGGGACATTACTGGGAAAGCGGTCAATTTCAAATTGAATGATATGAGGGTGAAGGGAAGATCATCTAGTTCTACATCTCTGCTCTATATTCACTGTCGACAACTCACATCGCTCTTTAAAGGATGCTGATTGGGTGTGAATATAATGCGGGACCTAGGAGAGTCAAACATGCTCTTTGAGGGATTAGAGATGTTTTTTGGACTGATGTAGCTAGATGGGTCTGGGTACATGAGACACTATTTCTGTTCTTTTTGGGTTGATGTCTCTATACTGACTCATATTGAGTTTCTAGTATAGAGCTCCCACATGCAGGTGTTCTCAGCGGTCGCACGGTGCATTGGCTAGTATGAGATTGTTCATTTTTTGGGGAGATTGAGATAGAGATGTGGCAGTGTCATGCCAACTCATGTGCGAGTGGGAGATGTTAGAAATGGGCGCCCATGTGGCATGACCATTTGAATTTGAATTTGAACCTTATCCAAATAGGTTTTGAAATTGAATTCAAACCTATTTAGGATAACCACTCAGGATACAGATATTATCTCCATTAACTGATATGGATAGATAATAATAACACATTATATATCTGATATATGGGTTATGGGTGATTAAGAGAGAAACAACGTATGATCTGAGTTTTTCCTATATACAGTTTCTCCCATATACTGACTCTCTCCCAAAAACAACGATCAAAGCCATTTGCACTGTGGTTTGTGTGGGTGATATTCACTATTGTAATATCACCCCATTGCTGGGTTGATTGACCAGATTCATGAAGCACGTGATTTACCCACGAGATCCTTCAATTCAGACTCTGTTCGAAAAGGTATGACCATAATTTTTATTCCGCTGCGTTATACTTTCTTTACATTATTTTTAAAATTCGTAATTGCCTCCTATGCAATAATATAATTACCTAAATTATTAAACAAATCATATTTCTAACATTATTAAAAACTGTTAATTAACTTGATGATTTATTAATAAAATGGATAATTTGTTATGAAATTAGAAGACTCAGGGGGAGAAATATAATTTATAGAACTACTGGTGGTGATTCATATTTTAATCAGATCTCATAAGGTGTATTAGTAATTTATCCATTATTTAACCTATATTATTATTATTGATAAATTTTTATTTTATTTTATTTTATTTTACATTGAATATAAAATCTTACAATTCTCAGCATAATTTTATGATCCAATCCAAGAGCCTCTTACAATGATTTGATTTTAACAACGTTGGTCGACCGAGTTTAACCAATCAGCGGTGTTATATACATCAATTAGTATATTAATTAGTGTACCGACGTATGTTAAGACATTGTCATTTCAAAATTATGGACTCTATCCATTATATGAATTATAAAAACTTAAAATCTCTAAAATTATATTAAATCATCTATTAATACACTAATTAATATATCAATTGATATATATAGTTTTATTATTAACCCAAAACGTGCTTTACTCATCAAGGACCGCTTCACCAATAAGGCCAGCATTGAGCGAGATATGGCATGTAAAACACATTTTATGGAAAACTGGAGCAGGAATGATCCTCTTCATACTTTATGAAAAGCTCTAGGGTGGAAAGATCCTCTCTAGTCTTCTTTTTATGTCGGAGAATGTTGTTTGAATATGTGATGCTGATTACGGGTCTAATTTTAATTTTTTGAATTGTTTATCTATTAAGTTATATTTAGTTAAACTTTTAATAGTAATATTATAATTTAAACTTAATTACTCAAAAATTATTTTAAATTATCATTTTGAGATTCATATTCATTCTACACATAAACCCCACACTTTACAAATTTAATCTCCATCACATAATCACCCACCCAAAAAATTCTAGGTGAATATGTCTGACACCATAGCATTTTTCAAATTTTAAATTGATTAGATAATTATGATCATATAATTTCTTTATATTTATCTTAAAAAACAGTTGTCATTCATTTTTAAAAAAAAATAAATATGAAATTATTTAAATATAATTATTGGATTTTTTTTCATAGAGCATTTCACACTCCATAATGTGAATAATGGAGAAAGCTAGGTTCCATACAAATCGTTGGTTCACACTCAAAAATAAAAATAAATTTGAAGGTCGACGTAAAGTTTATAGAACCAATGAGTAGTTCTTTGTTTTTTCATAAGCTTCAGCACGGAGTGGAGACCTTC
The DNA here is from genome assembly GCA_030407325.1 of Camellia japonica. NCBI lineage: Eukaryota > Viridiplantae > Streptophyta > Magnoliopsida > Ericales > Theaceae > Camellia > Camellia japonica. The sequence goes on from JAPPVO010000059.1 coordinate 11,940,991, forward strand.
GTCTAGTCCAACGAGGTTCCATACAAATAGGCTTGAGTGCGGAGTGTGAACCTTCGTCCAATCCAACAAGGTTCCATACAAATAGGTTTGAGTACGGAGTGTGGACCTTCGTCCAATCCAACGAGGTTCCATACAAATAGGCTTGAGTACGGAGTGGGGACCTTCGCCCACTCCAACGAGGTTCCATATAAATAGGCTTGAGTAATTGTGCCCCTTTCATTTGCCCCCCAGCTAGTACTAAAAATTATTGAGTGGAAGCCATTATTTGTACCTCGGCCCAATTAGCTCAAACTTTACGTCAACCTTCAAATTTATTTATTTATTTATATATATATATTTTATAATACCATATACATATACATACCATATACAAAATACAAATACGTATACATGCATACACAGACAAACTCTACATATACGGAGACACACACACAAATATACAGTATAAATATACACAGACATATATGGTATACACAGATTTATGTACAAACAAAATACATACAGATACGTACATACAGTATACATATACACATTTAGGGAATATGCCGTTATAGAGAAGGAATATTCCGTTTGTTGACGTCAACGCCCGCAAGACACACAAAAACAAAGAAAAATAAATGTGTTGATCCGGGGGTTCGAACATTTGACCTCAGGCTTAGTCTCTTGGTCCTCAACCACTGAGTCAAACCACTGAACCAAGCCACTCTTGTGACCAAAATATTCAAACAAATATATATATATATATATATAATACATAGCTATACAATATATATACATACATGCATACACATACAAATCTTTCGTGTCTCTTTCTTTTTTGATAACCGCGTCTAACACACGGCCTACTTTTGCGTCACTGGCCGACAAAAGCAGGCCTCGAATGACCCTCTTTGTCTTCTTCTCTTCAGCCTTCTTCTTAATCAGTCTTCTCTATTTTCTTCATCACTCACCACTCTCCTTCTTCATCACTCACCTCTGTTTCTTCTTCCTCTCCTCGAGAGACAAAAAGAGAGACTGAACAAAGGAGGCTCTGCTATTTCTCTGTAACTCAGTTCTTTTACACCCATCACCTCTAATCCATGGCCTCCTCATCCCGTCCCCTCACTCTGTTTTTGGACCTGAACGATCCCATAAACTCTTCTGGTTTGAGGCCGAGTGCCCCTACTCCCACTCTTCCCATCATTCCTCTTCCTGACCTTCCTATGCTGTCGATTGAGCAAATAATGGCCGCTCAATCCGACATAGAAGCCAACCACTTTATATTGAGGTCCTGCATGGAGATAGTGGTGGCGGTCACTAACTTGTCTCACCAACTGCAGACCAGGATGAGTGATGTACACTAGGTCAATGCCCAACTCTCCCTACTCTAGCGTATGTACAAAGATGCACGAGTGGAGATTTGCGCGCTGAAGGTGGAGAACAAGGAGTTGAAACGGAAAGCCACCGTCATGGCCCGATTTGGAGCACCTTCGTACTTTGCTTTTGATGACCAGCAGGGAGCTAACCCTCTCGATAGTCTTATAAGCACTAAGGCAGGGCCTTCAAGGGTCGACAACAAAAAGAGGAAGAGCTTGGCGGAAGAGCCGAGTAAGTGAAGTCGGCGTGTGGCTGTCATTAGAATAACAAGATCCTTTTTGTTTCTTTTTTCACTTTATTTATTTATTTATTTATTTTTTGCAAGTGTTGGAGTTCGGCTAGTTTGACATCGTCATTTTGTAAAGTCGAGCTCCTCTTTTTGTAATGGATGCTTTATAGTATGCCATGCTTTGTTGCATTTTTGTATGTCTTGAACTTCAATTTCTAATTTTTGCTTGCATGTGTTATGCTTGCCCCTAGCCGAGCAGGGGCTCTTTAGAGAAGGATGCCACCTGTTTGGTCTAATTAGGCTCTGTGCCTTAGAAAAATTGAAAGAAATAACTTTTGATGCCCCCAATCCAAGCAGAGACGCTGTAGGGAAGGAGGACATTTAATTGGGCAAAATAGGCTTTGTGCCTTAGAAAAATCGGAAGAAAGAACTTTCCATGTCCCCAGCCGAGCAGAGGCTCCGAGACTATATAGGGCGTCTAATCGTGCAGACCAGGCTTTGTGCCTTAGAAATGTCTAGTTGGATTCGGCCGAGCATTTCGTTGCACGGCTTGTACTTGATTCGGTCAAGCTTAACTCATCGTAAAGTGTAACTCGACTCTTTCTTGAGCGCGAGTTGTTACCATGGACCATGCTTTCAAGTAACAATACTTGGCACAAATTCCACCAAGCTATACCACTTGGTGCCCTACTTCAATCGAAGGGCCGAGTTTGCAGGCTAGGGCGTAGGTTAAGACCTATAACCTGTTCTTGCTCAATTACCGAGCGAAAATATATACGACACATATGAAGAAGAACACAATTCATAGGGAAAAGGTGATTTCAATAATACTTAGAGAATTGCGATTACATTTAGAAGCTATTTAGATCATTATATCACTGATAGTATTTCTTCAAGTTGGCAACATTCCAAGGACAAGGAATGGGCTTGCCTGCTAGGTCAGTCAGGTAGTAAGCTCCATTGCCTGAGGTAGAAGTAACTCTGTAAGGCCCTTCCCAGTTTGGGCACAGCTTCCCTTCACCAGGGACCTTTTTATGATCCATGACCTTCCTTAACACCAGATCTCTAGGTAGAAGTTGGCAAATTAGCACATTTTTATTGAAACTTCTAGTAAGTTGTTGCTGGTATACTGCCAGACGAATGAGCACGGCCTCTCTGCACTCCCCTGTCAGGTCAAGAGCTTGGACGATAACCTCATCATTGTTTGCTAGGTCAAAGATTTCAGACTGAATAGTGGGAAGGTCGACCTCCAAAGGGATGATGGCCTCCATCCCATAAGTGAAAGAGTAAGGCGTCTCCCCTGTCGATCGCGGTGGTGTTGTTTTGTATGCCCACAGAACATTTGGCAGTTCTTCCACCCATTTGCCTTTGACCTTCTCCAGCTGCTTCTTCATCCCATTGATGACCGTCTTATTAGACGCTTCAGCTTGACCATTGCCTTGAGGGTAGACTGGAGTAGAATTTCGAAACTCAATTTTTAAGTTAGAGCAAAACTTCCTGAAAACCTTCTCATCAAATTGGGTGCCATTGTCAGATAGTAGGGCCCTTGGGATGCCGAACCGAGTAATGACGCTCCTCCAAACGAACCTTTTCATGTCAGCTTCCTTTATGCTTGCTAAGGCTTCAATCCCTACCCACTTAGTGAAATAGTCAGTGGCAGCAATGAAGAACCTTTTGTTAGCAGTACCCGTTGCTAGAGGTCCAACGATGTCCAGACCCCATTGTGAAAATGGCCATGGACTGGTGAGGGGAGTTAAGTTCTTGGCTGGTTGATGAATGAGTGAGGCAAACCTTTGGCACTTGTCACATTTTTGGACATACTGTTGGGCATCTTTCTGTATACGCGGCCACCAGTACCCATAAGCGAGGGCTCGGTGTGCCAAGGACCGACCTCCAGTGTGACCACCATAGATCCCCTCATGGATTTCATAAAGAAAGTTCTCCACAAGATTGGGGTGAACACAAAGAAGATACGGACTAAGGTAGGACTTTTTGTAGAGCTTGCCCGAAGGTGAGACCCAAAATCACGCAGCTCGGTGCCTTGTTTTATGTGCTTCTTTCTTGTCATCTGGAAGGGCACCATTTTTTTAAGAAGGCAAGGAGTGGGTCCATCCAGCTCAGACCAAGGTCAGTATAGAGGACTGAGCTGGGTGGATCGACAGTCGGTTGAGGAACAAATTCAACCCATATCTTGCGACCATTTCTGAAGTCCATCGAGGAGCCAAGATAGGCTAAGGCATCAGCATGGCTATTTCCATCATGGCCAATTTTCACAACTGTGATAGCTTGAAATTTGCGGATCAGGTGCTTCGCTTGTTCCGCATAGCATGTCATCCGGTGATCGCGAGTTTTGTATACTCCAGTTAATTGGTTCACCACAAGTTGGGAGTCGCTATAAACGAGCAACTCCTCTGTATTAAAGTGTTTAGCGCTGGATAGACCAGCTAACAGAGCCTCGTACTCCACTTCGTTGTTGGAAGCCTTCTATCCCAGTCTGACGGCTTGCTCCCAAACAAACCCCTCTGGTGAAATAAGGACCATTCTCACTCCAAAACCCTTTTGGTTGGAGGATCCATCAACGAACAGCTGCCAAACGTCTCCAATGGAAAGTTTCCATGCCTCAGCGGGGGTTTGATGAGTGTTGTGGATTCTGGTTGCTAAGGCCGAGCTCCCTTCGGAGGGGTTAGTCAGTCCTGGAGTGAACTCAGCTACGAAGTCTGCTAACACTTGAGCTTTGATAGCAATCTATGGCTGGAATTTAATGTCAAACTCCCCCAATTCTACTGCCCACTTCGCTGTCTGCCTCGAGAAATCAGCTCGGCTGAACACAGACTTTAGAAGGTACTCTGTGAGGACATTAATAGTGTGTCCTTGGAAGCAGTGAGCAAGCTTCCTAAAGGCTATCAGTAGGGCGTATGCTAGCTTCTCTAGAGGTAGGTATCTGGTTTTGGCATCCAAGAGGGTTTTGCTAACGTAGTATATTGGCTTTTGTTCTTTTCCTTCCTCTCTAATCAAGACTGCACTCATAGCGTGATCGGAGACAGCCAAGTAAAGAAAGAGCTCTTCGTTGGGGACTGGAGTAGACAAAAGAGAAGGGGAAGAAAGATACTTTTTCAACTCTGCGAGTGCTTCAGAGCACTGGTCACCCCATTCAAAGTCTGCCTTTTTCCTTAGGAGTTGAAAGAAGGGTCTCATTCGATCGGAAGACCGACTAATGAAACGATTCAATGCTGCAACCATACCAGCGAGCTTTTGGAGTTCCCTAGCCTTTGTAGGTGCCTCGATGTCTTGGAGGGCTTTGATCTGGTCAGGATTGACTTCAATACCTTGCCTAGTCACCATATATCTCAAGAACTTCCTTGAACCTACCCCGAATGCACATTTTGAGGCGTTTAAGCGAAGTTTGTGGGTCTTCAGGATTTGGAACACTTCCTCCAAGTCTCTCAGATGATGTTTGGCCAATTTACTTTTGACTACCATGTCATCTATATAGGCCTCCATAGTCTTGCCTAGTTGGTCCTTGAACATTTTAGTGACCATTTGTTGATAGGTCGCACCGGCGTTCTTCAGGCCGAAAGACATCACTTTATAGCAGTAGGTGCCCCTTGGGCTAATGAATGCTGTCTTTTCCTGGTCAAGGCCAAACAGTGGGATTTGATGATAGCCACTGTAGGCATCTAGGAAGCTCATCCGTTTATGTCTGGCAGTTGAATCTACCAGTTGTCTATCAGTGGGAGGGGAAAGCTGTCCTTAGGACAAGCTTTGTTGCGGCTGGTGAAGTCGACGCACACCCTCCATTTTCCATTCTTTTTCTTCACCATGACGTTGTTAGACAACCATTTCAAATATTGTACCTCTCGTATGAACCCTGCCACCAGAAGCTTATTTACCTCTTGGATGATCGCTTCTGTATGTTCTGCGAATGATCGTCTGCTCTTTTGGACTACGGGCCAAGTTGCTGGTTGGACATTGAGTTGGTGACATGCAAAGGCTGGGTCCAACCCAGGAGTCTCGTAACCAGACCAGGCAAATACCTCTATATTCTTGCGGAAGAGAGTTAGCAACTGCTCCTTCTCTCCGGTGAGAAGCGAAGTGCCGAGCAGAAAGAACTTGTCTGGATCTCCTCCGCCCACCAAGATCGTTTTGAGGTTCTCCATCATCTTCTCTGTTGATCTCTACCAACGTCTTCCAGTACAAGCTGATCAGCAGTTTGACCATCTGGACTTCCTTGTATGCTTGTTTAGACTTCATGACGGCAATGAAGCAGTGCTTTGCCGCTACTTGGTCACCCTTGATCTCCTCCACCCCATTCTTCCTTGGGAAACGGACTACCTGATGGTAAGTGGATGGCACTGCCTCCATTGTATGAATCCGAGGTCGACCGAGTATTGCATTGTAAGGAGATGAAGTGTTGATCACCAAGAAGTCGACAGGGACCACTTTGGACTTTGCTGTGACGGACAAGGTGATCTGGCCGAGCGGCCACTCTATCTGTCCATTGAAGCCAACCAAAAGGGAGACTGCAGGGATTAAGTGTTACTTATCAAGACCTAACTTTTTGAAAAGGTCATAATACATAATGTCAGCAGCGCTCCCTTGATCAATTAGGACCTGTTTCACATCAAATTTGTTCGCCACACCGACGGTGACGATCAGGGCATTAGTATGAGGATGTTGGATCCCTTCCAGATCTTTCCCGGAGAAAACAATGTCGAACTGAGAGGGCTTTGCTTCTATTCTGGACTTCTTGAGCAATGGTCCTACTGACATGACTTGTTGCAAGTGCATGGCTCTTTGAATCTCGCCATGAAGGGCATTCTCCCTTTGGGGTTCGGTCATCCCATGGATAACGTTTATCACTAGCCTTAGGGCTTGGTCTTCTAGTAGAGGGGTTGGGGTTGTCCCTATTTTGCCATTGTCTTTTCCACATCGATCCATTGTTGGAGGTGCCCGACAGTGACCAAGTCTTCGAGATACCTCTTAAGGTCTCTGCAGTTCTGTGTCTCATGCCCTTTCTCGCGATGGTAGGTGCACCGCCACTCCTGGTTGTGCCGAGCAGGGTCCCCCATCATCTTAGGAGGCCAAACGAAGTAGGGTTCTCCCTTGATTTTTTCCAAGAGCCTATAAATCGTCTTTGTGAACACAGTGGTTATGGCTTCGTAGGATCTACTCTTTTCTTCTTCGATTTGCATGGTCAGTTGCTTATTTTGGCCATACCTCCTTTTTTGGTCCTCCCTCCTAGGCTGTTCGGTCCCATGTTTCCAAGAGGCCTTAACTCCCTCATCTGCAACTGACACTTGTGTAGAGGCTGTGTCATCGTCCACACGGGCTCGCTCCTCTATTCGAGCCTTCAGCTCTTTCAAGTCAGAGGCAGGTTGTTTTGTCAATGACTGCCTGAGCTTATGTGAAGGGAGGAGGCCTTGTTTGAAGTATAGATCTGCCAACAGCTCACTACAAACATCTTCTTCCAAATAACCATATGCCTTCCAATATCGCCGAGCGTATTTAAGCAAAGACTACTTTTTATCCTTCCGAGTATTGAACAAGGTATCCAATCCCTTCGAGATTCGGCTATTAGAAACAAACCGTGCGAGGAAGGCTTCGGAGAGCTGAGCCCAATCATAGATTGATTTGAGGAGGAAGCTTGTCATACCACCGGAGGTCGTGCTTACCAAGGCTAGAGGCAAAAATCTTGCACCTGAACGCATCGTTCTGATTCTAAAGTGACATCATTTGATGGTAATGGCTGATATGAGTCACGGGGTCTGACTTCCCATCATAGAGGATGAATTTCGGTGGACTGTACTTATGAGGAGCTTCCACCGCTTCAATCTCAGGGCAAAGAGGGGAAGAGACTAGTTGGTCCAGAGCATGACATTCTATCTGATGAATAAACCGATCTAGATGCTCCTTTTTCCTTTCTAATCGCCGTTCTGCTACTTTGTTCGACCGTCGGTCATCCCCTTGGTTGTTGTTCAACCATGTCCTCAAGTCACGCAGTCAGTCGTCACGACGACGCGGAGAATGAGAGATTGTTGAATAATGATTGATGGACTTTTGTCTCTTGTCAGAGTCTTCTCAGGGATTCTTTATCCTACCACTGGCTCCCTCACTGCGTACTGGAATCAGCCGACTATGCTCACCACGAGTAGGACTGTAGTTAGATCATTCACGTCGTGGGGCCAGCGGAGGAGTATGCCTCCGTTGCTGCGACGGTCCCCTTTCGGACTTCCTTGGCTCACTCTGAGGTACCATCTACTTCCTTAGTTGAGCACGTAGCTCCTCAATCTCCAGACTTATCGAGTCGATGACATGATCACGGTGGTCTTTCTCAACAAACAGCCGTTGAGATGACTGATAGGCAGCGGGCATGACGTCGCTCCGCCGTATGGAGGGTCGGACTATCGTGGTCCATCAGGTCGTCGTTCTTGGTAGGTGTAGACGCGCCTCGAAGGGCCTCATGCTACAGTTACGGACTCAAATGTCACGGTTCTTAATCTGATCTCACAATGTGCAATGTGAGATTGATAAATCACCAAAAAGTCCAAATCCGGCAAATTGTTTTGGAAAACTGATTTGTATAAAGAAGTGCCAAACATGGACTGTTTTGCCAGATACAGAGTCGCCACCTAAATATTTTATTTTGGGGGAATTTAGGAAACCCTGACTCGTTGCCTAAGGCCACGTGTCCGTCATCACCAAAGTTGCCTCAGCTCGGGAACTTGGGTACAATTGGGGAAGGTCATCTATGAGCACCCCCGCTCACCCAACCAAAGATCGGCCACTACTAAACATGATATCTTGTTTTTGAAAACTTATGCGTTCTTATTCCGGTTTATTAGCCTAGAATTACTATGTGATGCGCACCACATACAAGTATAGACTGGATCGCCTAAGTTGGAACAAATCATCTCGTGTTTTTTTTTGAAAGTGGTTTGCTACTCGCAAGTAGGCTAAAAAGTGGATTTTGCCACCCTCAAGTAGGCTTAGAAAACATGATTTTGCCACTCGCAAGTGGGCTTAAAACTCGCACTTTGATGAATTGTTCCAATTCAAGTAATCCAACCTTCACCCACAGGCATTCAGGAAGTTATATCACATAAGCAATTAGTCTCATGGTAAGTATGCTATCATGGCAATCACTCACATGCAAGCAAGTATGCTAAAGCATAAATACTCACCGAGTACTCCAAGTCAAAACAGAAACTAGTTAGTAATCAATGCATGATCCTAGTTCATGTTAAAATGGCTAATGTAACACATACAAAATGCAACTTAGAAATAGGCTCGGCTATTCTAAGATGACATGTGAAAATGCAACAATCGATACACGTATTCAAATAGGAATTGAAGTACAATGTAATTAGTATGATGCGCCGAGCCCGGTGCATGCAAGACAAATGAATGAATGCAATCATGTAAGCATAAGTATGCTAATTGAAACATGCCCTAAAACTAACCACTGAAAGCAGGTAAGTAAAAGGGAGAAAGACGTGGGGTTGGAAGACATTCACACACACACGCACACTTATTACAAATTTGCCCTCTCGACGGAGGGTCCGAAAGAATAATACAAATTAACTAATCAACTAGCTAATTAATTATTACAAAACCCTAATTAATTAACAAATTAATTACAAAAGAAGGCGGCCGCAGCCCCCCCTCGGAATGATTGGATGATGCATGCTCGACCGCCTCGCTCGGAAACCCGTTGCCATGCCACATGTTGCCTCTGTTTGCACTGTTTTACACCTCTGAGAATTGTGAAAATATTTTTGATGCTTCTGAACCACTCCCTTAGCACTGTTAGAGGTCATCGGCCAGGAGATAGGGCCACCGGCCATGGAAAAATGGTAATCGGCCAAAAGTGGAACAACCGGCTAGATTTTGGTAGTCGGCCGGCACTGAAGATGGCCGACCGGCCATAACTTCCTGCAGAACCCTGTTTTGCTGCAGTAGAGGACAGACAGTGCATGGCAAGGTATTTACAAGACGATGTACGCACGACCACCCTCCCTATCATGCTATGAACTCAAGGGAGTACGGCTCTCGACCCTCGAGCCACCAATCACGCATTTCAATGCATGATGGCCAAATGTGCCAAGTGTGCAAATCAATGTAGAGTGAATGCAACAAAACAAATGAATGCTACACACTCTATCATGTTGAATCAAGAGTGTCGGCGACCGAGGATTGAGGCACGTTTCGTCACTTTGAGTACGAAACGTCCGTTGGTCCTCATGTTTGGTTTAACACCCCAAACCAAACAAAATGCAATGCATGTAACCAAATGCAATGTAACATGGAAATGCAAGGCAATAAAACATGATCATGCCAAATGCAATGTAATGCAACCTAACATGGTATGCAATGAATATGCAACACTACTATGCAACCTAGATACGCAAATGTACAACATGATAGGTATGCAACAATGATACCAATCATAAGGATGCAACAACATGCAATGCGATAAGCATACCACAATACACAAACGCATGATTCATGGGCTTATACTAAGGATGGATAGACCTCAGCCGTGTCCAAAACAAGTGGCCAAAATGATGCAACAAAGGCATAAAACACACATACAAGCATGCATGCACAATGGCCTATCACCTAAGACATAAAAGAGGAGCTGTTGAGCACACTTAAAAGAGACAAACATGGGCATTTTACAAACATGTTGAGCTCTGGAAATATGCTAAGAGGAGTGCCAAACCAAATACACAAGTGAAGTATAGCATGCAAAGGAGCCCGAAAGTTGAGACTAGCCAAGGGGTTCACACCAAGGCCAAATCAACCAAGCCTCAAAAGGCCAAGATGAACCAAAACAGTCCCAAGGTAGACTAAAACAAGGCTAGAACATGCATGGAATGAAGCCAAAACATGCTAAAAAGATGAGCACAAAACATGGGGCATGTAAGGCTACAATGAGAGCATTACACTACACCTACCGTAACCAAGCATGACATGAATTAAGCAACCAAAAACAGAGCTATGGCATGTTAAAGTCAACCCAAAAACCCACTTAGATGGCATCTAAATGATCTAAACATGGAGGCATGCACAATGGCCTAAATGTGGAGCATAACACATCGACTCTTCAAAGAATGGAAAGGATGGCAAATGCGAGCATACAAGCATGAAACATGGACTGAAATAACATGACAAGTGATGCCAAATCACTGAAATGGCCCAAGTAAAGCATGCTAATGACTTACACACCCAAAGCTAACAAGTTAGAATGCATGGTGGCTATGCAAAGCATGACATTTATGATCAAATCAACACCAAACAGAGCTTAAATATGGTAAAACATGACTAAAAACTTCTCAAAGTTAAGTCAAAGCATGTAAGTATGATGGTCTAAATGCATGATACATATTTAGGCAAATGGGAGGATTGCAAAGCAAGTGTATGATGCGTGCAGTAGGCCAACAAACCAACCTAAAACAGAGGTATAACATGACCAAATACCCTCTGAAATGGAGCCAAATAAAGCTAAGCAAACATGCTACTCTTATGAGCCCTAAATACAAGCGAATGAGACAAAAGGGGAGAGGGGTGTCCCTCCCCTATACAAGATCTCAAAACCACTTCTCCACCACTGAAAATCCTCTAGATTTCAGTGGTGAGAAGGTCAATACACGAAGGTACCAAAACTCAAAAAGAAAAGGCACAAAAAGAGGCCAAACAAGGCCTAAGAGGGGGTAGACAACCCCAAACACAAAAGTGATCTGAATAAAACATCTTAAACATGAAAAATCAGAACTTTTATCAGTAGAACACTAAGCTTAAAACAGTATGCAAGATAGGCTAAAAGCTTATGCAAGAATAGGGAATATAAAGCAATAATGCTCACCCTTGAAGAACACTTCCAAGAACACAAAACCAGCACCTTCTTCTGATCAAAATCAACTCAAGAACTTCAAAAACAACTCCCTAGCACCTCTGTAACTCAAGGATGGTGTACCACTAGGTGTTTTAGTGCAAAACTAAGAACAAGAACACCTTTTAAGCATCAAAACACACACAAATATATGGAGAGAGGGAGATATAGAGATATAGAGGTATATCTTCTATATCATCAGAGCTTCCAACCCTTGAGAAGGGAGGAGGAGCCCTCCTCTTATAGACAATCCAATTCTAAGCTTCCAAGAGAAGCTAAGTGTAAGGATGAAATCCCTCCATACACGTGTATGGAGGCAGAGTCTGTGCTTACCAGTTGGCACAACTGGTATGCATAATGCCTGAAAAGGAAAAGAAACGGCCTCGGCCAGAAAAAGTGGTCGATCGACCAAAACAATGGCCGGCCGACCAAAAATAAAGCCGATCGACCAACACTTTTGGCCGATGGAAAGAATAAGGGGCCGATGGCTTCAGCCTTGGCCGGTGGGTTGAGGGGAAGACCAACAAGCCACCCTCTTCCCTCAGAAGCAAAAACACAAGTGTTTAGCCTCCAACCAAGCACAAAACAGGCAAGTTGAGAGATCTTGAGGCCAGGCGCGCGGCCGAGACCTTCGGGAACTCAAAACGAACAGGAGCATGGATAATCATCGAGTGTTCAATCGATGATGTCTAAGTCTTAAGAACGGTCAAAAATGGGGTGTCTATAGTAGGGAAGGCCAGACCCTTGTCTTTGGTTATCTCCATTCCTGGAGTCTTCTCTCCCATCCCAGGTTGCGAGGTTCCTTCAATATCCATCATCGAAGTTCATCACAAAGTAATCAGAGAACGATTTCTATAGACGGCGCCAAATGTGCAGACTAGTTTCCGCAATAGAGTAAGATGGAACTTCGTGGACGAACCCTGGTGCACCGATGGGTGAAGGCCTGCACAATGAACAAAAAACCCCTCCGACGGTTGAGTCAGTACTGGAGTTTAGTAGAGACAAGATAGAGAAGACCAGTGTGTTTCTAGAGTTAAGAGATCGCCCCTTTCAAGGAGAGTCAGGTTACCTTTTATAAGGATCATATGACTTATTCATCAAGCTCCCTCGTTCTCCGCATTGTCCTCAACCGTGATGGTAGCACATCCCTTAATAGAGGGGAGCAAGTTCCGCCATTCATGGGCACCACGTGCCTTGTACTTTACATGGTATTGATTGATCTGTTAGCACTCATGTGTCGTTGAGTGGGAGCCTTGGAGCCCATGTTATGGACTCACCCACTTTGGAGTGGGGAGTGGTGCTAGGGCTAGGCCCATGGTCTTCCCCTCTTCTGAGTGGGGAGTGGGCCAAGACTGATCCCTTAGCACGGCTCATCCTAGAATATAGAGAGAAAGCCCACTTCGGAGTGGGGACCTTCGTCCAGTCCAACGAGGCTCCATACAAATAGGCTTGAGTACAGAGTGGGGACCTTCGTCTAGTCCAACGAGGCTCCATACAAATAGGCTCTACTTCGGAGTGGAGACCTTCATCCAGTCCAACGAGGCTCCATACAAATAGGCTTCAGTACGAAATGGGGACCTTTGTTCAGTCCAACGAGGTTTCATACAAATAGGCTTGAGTACGGAGTGTGGACCTTCGTCCAATCCAACGAGGTTCCATACAAATAGGCTTGAGTGCGGAGTGGGGACCTTCGTCCACTCCAACGAGGTTCCATATAAATAGGCTTGAGTAATTGTGCCCCCTTCAAGTAGTATTATATTGATTAGTGCCATCCTATTGATTATCAATAACATTTTATTATTAAAATTAGCGATTGACACATATGAAGCGTGTTAAATTTGAAAAAGTAAAAATAAAATAAAATATTTATTATATATTGTATGTGAATCAAGTGATAAAACTTTTCCTAAACAAATCTAAGATCTAATGTTTAATTCTCATTTATTTTTTGTTTTAATATGTGACATAAGTACTATCGGTTAGCACACGCGACGTGTGCACAATTCAAAGAAATAAAAGAAAATTAAATTATTTACTATATTATATGTTGTGTGCTAGTTGAGTGGTAACTTTTATCTAATTTTTTGTTTTATATATAGTAAGTATAAATATAGATAGATAGAAGACGGAATGAGGGAAAGAAAAGAAAAGAAAAATCAATTAATTGGAGAAAAACCTATCACATGGGAAAGTTTTCATGACAACGTGTTTGAAGCGTCAATTAGGATTATTGACACCACACAAAAAAATGTGTACATATGGAAAAAAGACTGCATGGAAAGTATGAGCAGTGAAAAACAAAAAAAAAAAAAAAAAAAAAACAGAAACAAATTAACCACCTACAACAAACACTTCAACATGAATATATTTTTATAATGATGGGTAACAAACACTATAGTATATTTAATTTTTTTTCATCAAAAATGATTCATAGTATTATTTGTCACAAATAATTTGCAACATTTATAGCACAAAACCCAAAGTGAAAATTTTAATTATGGCCCTTAATAATTTTTTACAATGTAATTTTATTTTTATTTTTTTGATATTATAATTTTTATTTAAAATTCATAACATTTTCGATCGAAATAATTTTATTTATTTATATTGATACTAATGTGAAACCCGTATTATCACGGCCTTAAACAAATAATTAAAAATTTATCTTTGAATTTAAATAGTAACAACTTTAAAAGTTAAAGGTAAAATAGTTAAAATCACGGAAATCAAGTTGTTTTTGAACTACACTCAAATGAAGTTTTAATTGTGTTACCATTAATGTTATATTTTAAGTATTATCTAACAACCCTAAGGGGTTGACTTAGTGGGTGCAACTTGGGATCTACTCTCTAGTTGTTAGATTCAACTCTCATTAGGTGTTATTAAATCCTTGGAGGCACGCCTACGGGTTTTGCCTAAGATTTACCCGATTCACGTGACGGTGGCACTTTGCGTATGTTTTGGAATTAATTGAGGTACGCATAAATATTAAAGCAACAAAAAAAATTTCATTTAAAATTAAAAGTAAATATATTGTTTCAAGTCAATTTCTTGTTCATAGCAATGTACAACTTTTAATTTACATTACATATTGAAACTCAAATTAGAGAATCAAATGAAAGAAAATTAAGTAGTACTGAACCAGTTTGCTCCACTGCCTACATAAATTATTTCACTAATTTCTCACCACTTTCAATTGCCTTCTTTAGTCTGTTTAGTCGGCCACCCTTTTTTCTAATGCCTTTCTCCAGCCACCTTTACGACTTTCAACCCAACTCAACAATTTGCTAGAGCTCCTGCCTATATTCTCCAATCTATACCCTAGCAACTTACTCTTTGTGAATAACATCATCAAATGTGGTTTTAAAATTTTAAAAAATAAAATAAATAAAAAAAAATAAAATAAAATCATGAAATAGCTATTTTTAAAGTTAAAGGAGATTTTTGTAATTTATAAAATATCATGGAATGGTTAGGCTATAGAGAACGTGTGGAATAAGATTAAAATTAAGTCAACAAAAGAAATATATATATATATATATATAAATCAAATGTCAAAATTAACTTTAAGATTGGTTTGGAAATATGCTATTTTGGTAATTTTTTGACTCATTATAAAAAAAATTACAAATTTGGCGACCAAAATAAATTTAGTCTCCGAAAGTGTCAATTTTGGTGACTAAAAAATATATTAGTCAGCATTGGTTCAAAGTTTAGCTACTATATTAATTTAGTCGAGACATGTTGTTTATTGGCGACTAAAAAAAAATTAATCGCTAAATATTAAGCAATAGGCGACTAAAAACTTGTTAGTTGGCGATAGTCTACATTTTAGGTTATGCAAAAATTTAATTTGGTCGTCATATACAATTAATTGCCGACAAAAGAAAGTTTAGTTGCCAAAGACCAGGCATATTTTTTGGGTTACTCTTTGCCGACCAAAGAATTTCATTGCCAAATATGAGCTTTTCGTGACTAAAAGAATGTTGTTGTCGTATAATAACTATTTGCTAACCAAAAAAAAAAATAGTAGCCAAATAATACTTTTGGCTATGAAAGTGTTAGCCCCCATTAAAAAATTTTGGGCTACAAAAGGTTTTGTTGGACTTACATTACCTTTTCCAACAAAAAGTAGTTTAGTCGCTAAAGATAGAATTTGTTTTTAGAGGGAAAGGAATTAATAGTGGCGCCCGCCCCTCCTTGCTGTACACTTAAACACATTTTGCTCTCTGTTCTGTGTCACACGCATAGAGAATAGAGTCACCACCAAACCTCACCCCCGCTTAGCACCAACGGGCACCACTGTCGCTGGCCACCGTTGCACGTCGCCACCGGCACCACCGCAAATCGCCACCGCCACTGCCGTGAATCACAAGTTTTTTTTTCTCTCTCTCTCTCTCTCACTCTGTCGCTCTCGATCTCTCTCTCTCTCTCTCTCTCTTCCTTCCTCTATTTCCCCATTTGTCGCACTTGCTCTAGGGTTTTATATGATTTTTTAAGTTTAATTTTGTGTTGATTTCTTAAATTGGTTTGGTTCAACTAGTTTGATTTCTAGAGTTTTATGGGTTTGATGTCCAAAATAGGTTTGATTTTAGTGGTTTGATACCTTTCTCCCTCTTTTTTCTTTCTCTCTCATTAGTTTGAAAGCCATAATCCATTGATTGTGTATTTATTTGCATGTATGGCTGGTAAAATACAATTGTATATTTATAGACCATGGCTGAATATTCTAATTGGAATTCGATGCTATAATGCTATAATTGCAATAGTAAAAAAAAAAAAAAAAAAAGCCTTGACTCACATTTTCAAGTGGGTTACATAAAACTTAAATGTTCAATTAAAAGAAAACCCCCCCTCCCCCTCACCCCCCGCCCCCCCCAAAAAAAATGAAAACAAATCTTGAAAAACATTCATATATAGAGGTTTACCAATTTATATTTGCTTTTCTATTTAATTGGACCCCCCCCCCCCCCCCCAAAAAAAAAAATAGAAAACAAACCTTGAAAAACATTCATATATAGAGGTTTACCAATTTATATTTGCTTTTCTATTTAATTGGATCATAATTCTACTTCCAAATAAATGCAATTTCACTGAACATCAACAAGGCTCATACGAAAAACAAATTAAGGCGTAAAGAAAAAAAAAGAGTAGAACTTACTTGAACTTATTGCAGCAAGCATGGTTCTTGGGATGAAGACGGGGAGGCATAAGAAAGCGTCAAGTGGCAACATAGTATCAGCCTCAATAGCATCTCCACACGATATTGCCACCTCGATGACTTTTGTCACGCCCCGCTTTTTATTATTCGGATTCCATTACCAAACCATTATTATAGATTCAATTTCATATATAACATGCGGAAACTCTTTACATTTACAAGAACACATGAATAAAGATTCTCTCATTCGAATACAATATGAATGCAATAGGATTTATAATTAAATAAATTGCTCGTAGGCTTACATCTTTTAAATTAAGAGAAAGGGTTTAACGCATTCCGCCCACAAATAAAAGGCCCCATGGTTGTAATGCCTCGAAATAATCCAACATGAATATAAAACACCAACCCACATCCACTAAATAATAATGGCAAATCTCCAACCTTTACATCATTAATCAACAAAGTTTATACAAAAGTTCTACATGCGAATTATACATTCAACGGTATGAAAATACATGAATATATAGCATGTGGAGCATCATGTTCCAAAAATGACAAAATGCCCTCATTAGGCTTACAATTTTCAAGACTTAAGCCTGGTTACACAAAGTGGCCTCTCGGACCCATACATGAATAGCCCTTGGCTAGCAAAATAAATTATAACAAAATAGAGTCATCTACTCTTCACAAAATATATCCACGCTCTCAATTCAGCGGGATCACCACATCTTTTCCTACACCAAAAATCCCTTCGGGGTGAGCATAAAGCCCAGTAGAGAAATCCTTACAAAGTATATACTGTTATGCAAATTTTCCAACATTTAATGCAAATGCAAATGCCATGCAATGCCATTTCAAAGATAATCTCATCTCATGCTCTTCTTGAAAATCACTGTGTTCTCAAAAACATTATGCAATCTCATCAATTCCAAACTTCCAATTTTAATCATTAGGGGCGGTAAATACGATTCAGGTAATTCCTAGGTTGGTATCTGCAAGCAGGCTTAACAAGCACTACCAATAACCCCACTTTGCCAGTTGCTAACCGGAAGGGAAGTGGTACCTCCTCCGTGCGTGTTTTCGGTCTTTCACCCTGGACACTCAGGCCAACTTGTCAAATTCATCTACACCTCCTAACCGGACTTACCAACATATTTACCCCAAACATTTCGATAGTTCTCATTTCAAAATATTCTTTTCTCGATGCAATTATTTCCAAACTCAACTCAATATGCGAAATAATTAGTTAAATGAATGTTCAATGCAATTATGATCAATGCCTCATAATATCCTTCCACTTTAAGGTTTCGCAACAATAATACAATGACAACTATATTTCCCCAATTTCCTTCTTTTAACATAAGTTCACAAGAATACTACATGTTCAACTAAACCTTACAACATATGGCAACTTTCCTACGTAGTGTTTCATTCTCACATTTTAGCCATATCAAGACTATATGCAATATTCTTGGACATCAACTTCCCAAGGGTCACAATTTTCATATTTCATGAGACTCAACAATGGATCAATTCATAACCACATATGCATTTGTCAAATAAATTCAAATATGACCTCTAATTCCTCATACATCAAGGAGTTACATTATATTTGTAAACAATAATACACCATTTACAGTCACCCTTCATTAATCCCAAGAAAATCTACAAGTTTCCACATATTTCCCCCCAAAACCCCCAAACTCTAGGTTTTTCTTCTTTACAAAACCACACACCCACACACACACTTAAAAAGAACCCTTAAAATCACACCATTATCCTTGCTTAAGATAATTTCAACTCTCAAGAAGCTATCATAGAAGGATTTGGGATTTTTAAAACCCACTTTTGAAATCTGTACATTTTTGGGTCACAAAACCAAAATCATCATAATAACTACAATAAAGCCTCTAAATCAACTTCAATATTGCAAAACATGTATATATAACTCAAGGAGGTCCCTACCTCAAAGTTTGATGAAGAAAAGAAAATGAAACCCTAGATTTGATGGTGTTGAAAAGAGATCTCCACCGCACACAATGTAGCTCTTGAGGAGTTCTTAATCTTTGATGAAGGAACTAAGGTTGAATCTCAAATGGATGGAAGAAGATCAAGGGTTTTGATCTTGTTTTTGAGGTAGAATATAGAAAGAAGGGAGAGCAATATCTTTTAGAGAGAGGGAGATACACAAAAAGTGATACACATTTCCAAAAAGAGGAGAAAATAACAGAGCTTCACGGACTTTGGCCGACCGCAAGTGCGGCACTTGTCCTCGCACATGCGGAGCAGGCCTCCCGCATGTGCGGCTATGATCCCTGCACGTGCGGCTACCTCCGCACGTCCCCTTCCGTACTTGCAATTGAAGCAGTGTGCAAGCCTCCCAAGACTCACTCCTCCTCGCACGTACCGCCTTATCCCCCGCACGTGTGGCCCCAATCTGCACGTGCGGCCCTGGCCCAGTAGCCCAGAAATTTCTGGTTCGACCCCCAAGCACTCTAGACTTGAACGTGCACCCTCCAGAATGAGTGAAATTCAACCCCGAACAGAAACAAGAACAAGAACTTTATTCTAGGAACAACTTCCAGACATTTCAAACCCAATGAGGACAAAAGGATAACGGAGCGATGAAAAAGCAATACACCTGGTCGTCACAGTAGCCAACAGCTAAAGAAGATCCTTGACTTTGAAACACTTCTTGACGTTCACCTAAAAAAAGATTAGCAACGTGGGATAAACATAAAATCTAGTAGAGATCTCAACATGATCCTAAACAATAACAACATATAGATAGCTATGATCATGAATGCTTTATATCATATCATATACATAATGTGACAGCTTATATTGAACATATACTTATATATGTACTTTTCTTTAAAATCTTTCAATTTACCCAACAACTCAAACAATTCACTTTTCTTTAAAAGTTCCCATTTATAAATAGCTCATCACAACTGGTTGTTTTTAAAAATACTTTCACAAAACCCGATTACTTCTCATTAGTTACACCCAATACGAAACATACGTTCACTTTTGATACATTCATCACATTTCCTTGGCCCTATGTCTATGGCCAAGAAACACTTTCAACAACTTGCCCAATACGCCTATATACATACATAGATGTCCTAACACGAATACGAAATCAATATATGTACGATGATTACTACATTATCACATAAAACAATCCGGCCTCACCTAACCATAGCCATCACCTACCCATGATAAATAAGGCTACACCGAGACAAAATGAGAAACAAAACAATGCTTTACCTACCTTAAGCATGGTAAGCCAAGAATACACTTTTCCATAACGAAATGCCAATTTGCCAGACACAAGTTGGAAGGCAATGGTACCTCTGCCAATTTACTAGACACCACCTGGAAGGTAATGGTACTTCTGTCAAGCTCTCCAGGTGCTAGTTGGAAGGCACTGGTACCTCTCATTCTAAGCGCGGCCAATTCTCCAAGCGCTAGATGGAAGATAATGGTACCTCTCATTCTCAGCGTGTGAACATTTCCAACCATCTCAACATACCAGAATGAATCATAACACAAGTGTACTACATACACAATATTATTCAACACAACAACGCCATCCTCCATCGATGACCAATGACAAAACCTCTAAGCATATGTATTAAATACACGTAAGACAACAATCTAATACTCACAAGACCTTAAGTCCAATAATAATAATAATATGCAAATGTTTCAAAATCCGATCTCAAGTTCATTATTAATTTATGAAGGGTTATTGTGATAACTATAACAACCCCGGTCCGTAATTAACTACTAATCCGTAATTAAGGATGTTAATTAAGTGGTTAAAAGAGTTATGTGTTTATTATGTATTTTATATGTTATTAGGGCCTTCAATCTGCTAATATCTATTATGATTTATGCTTTGATATGAAATGATTTATACTTTGATAGCCTAAACGGTCTCAGAAACTGAAATTGAGCACATGGATTGGCTAATTAGAATTTTTGGAACCATCTAAGAAGTTTTGCTAAAAACTGATTCAGTTTAGTAAATTGCATGTGATTAACTTAAGCTTTAATTGGAATTATTTTTGAATAATTGAATTTTGTGCTAACCTTGACTAATTAAGGTTACTTGTGCTTGATTTAAATGATGCATGATTGGTACCTGATCTAATCCTATTAATGATCCAAGATGTGATTAAGTGTATGATGTGCTAAGACATTTTGTGGTGTTGAGTGTAGGGGATTAAAACCCTTGTGTGTGTGTGTTGAAATTTTGCATGTGTGTGCACGTGTATTGTGCTCAAAGTGAGGTGTGTGTTGTGTATATTCTGATGAGTTAGGAATGTTGTATCATTCATTTGGCTTCATTGAGTTCATCCATGTCTTGAGCTAGAGAGAGAGATAGCTCATTCTAGAGAGAGAAGCTTCTCCTTGTGCTAGAGATTGAAGAAACTAGGAGGGTTCATCTCACATTTCTAAAATCAAAGCCTTGGGTAAGGATTCTATGTCTAATTTCTGTAGCTATTCCTCCATGCATCATGATTTCATCAAGTTTTAATCTACTTTCATGAGAATGCAAGAAAATGGGCCTTTGAACATGTTGATGGCTTTCATGAGTATTCATGGTAGATCATCTTTGAATTTTATCATTTTGAGTTTGAGTTTTGAAGTCCTTGCATGCATGTGAGCTTTAATCATGTCCATGTTTCAGAAATTCATGAGTTTCTTGATCACCAATTGCATGTTATGAAAACCATGAAAAGAGTTGAAATATTGCATGAAGGAATTTTGATTCAAATCTTTCAAGAATTGATGAGTTTTTGAATAAAAGATGTTTCAAGGGTCATGTATTGAAGTTTTCTAAAGCTATTTTATGTGTTTGATCAAACCATGCAAGACCCCAAGGTTTGAAGGTGGTTTGGAAACCATTTTTGTTAAGTTGGTGCCCAGAAATTTACAGTTGGCTTAAGCAAAGAAGTGGTGGCTCGAGCCAACATTACGAGCTCTCAGAATTTTGAATTCTGTAGAAGCTGGCTCGAGCGAGCTCTGTTTTTGCCTTCTGTTGGCTCTAGCCAAGAAAAGCTGGCTCTAGCCACCAACTTATTTTCAGCATGTTTTCAAAAGATGTTCTAAGTACATATCTTCACTCTCATCTCTTTATGGGCATTCTTAGGCATGATTTATGAGCCATTAAAGATTAATAAGCTAAGAAACAACATAAGTAAGTGAATTAGAAAATATGTGTTGAATCCGAGTATATGGGCAATATGAACAAGTTATGTAGCATGGAATGAATGAGAAATTAAAGTGAGAAAGCTAAGCCATGTATGGCCACATGAATAAGGAATAATGAGACATGTTTTGTGCCATGTACATTTATGTTTGTAGGTCAAGACTCAAAGATTGAGCAACCGCTTTTTTGGAAGCCCACTGTGAGTAACATTTCTGTAAAGATATGTTGATATGAATTATGTTCCAAACGATTTATGATATGTTATTGTTTACGTGAACGAATGTCCCATGTTTGAAATCTATTATGGCATCCATAGATAGTCCCAAGTCATTGGGGACGGCATGTAAATGCGGGTCCATGACATAACTGTGAATATGAGATCTCGTTAGCCACTTCATTATGGTGATATGTGTTTAATCGATATCCGGAACCGATTACACTAGTCGGAAGGCGATATGTAATATGTTATATGAGATGTACCGTTATGTTATGTTCTGATATGAGACTGATATGAATGATTGTGTTATGATTTGTTTTACGGATATGATATATTTAGAATTCGTTCACTAACCCCTTTACTTTAATGTTATTCACTGGGCTCTAGCTCACTGTTTACATATATATATATATATATATATAGGTGAGTGTTCTGGAGGGCAAGTGTAGGAGGGTTTTTACCGAGCCACTGTTTTGAAGCCTACCAAGTGTTTTGGGTGCCTCCAAGTTGGGGCTAGGCCTGGAAGGCCGTTAGCAAGCTTTCGGTTATGTTATACATTTTTGACCTGTACATATGTTTTTGCATAAAATATTATGTTATATGTTATGTAAGGTAAGTGGGTAAATTAACGCTTTCGTATATGATTATTTGTTCATATAGATGCACAGCTCGTTGGACTATTGGTGTTTTGTTTATTGCTTCCGCAAGCCCTGATTATTTTGATTATACAAGAAGGCCTTCGGTAATCCAAGGATTACTGGTTGGTTACGACGCTAAACCTATAAGGGCGGGTTTGGGTCGCGACAATAACCCTGTTCCGTATTATGCTAATTGATCCATATTATAAATGTGATTATGTGTTTGATATGATTTTGAGTGCCATTTATATGAATATATGTGGCTTTGAATTTCTATCTGTTCACCGTAGGAAAATCTACTTGATTATCTACTTTAGAATTTAAATTGAAGGCCATATCGGCCACAGAAACTGAAATTGATCATGCCATTATGAGCAGTGTAATTTTTAGAACCTATGGTGAAATTTAATTGAAAACTGATTCGGAATGAAATAATTAGATTCAGAACGATTAAATTAAGCTCAATTGCTTAGCCTTAATCAAATTTGATTAGGCACACATATATAAGGGCCTTATTACACTTAATTCCTCCTCTTGAATTCATTTTGGCTGAGATTAGCTCTCTAGAGAGAGAGAGAACCAACTTTGAGAGAGAGAAGAGGACATCTTTGTGCATTTTGGCTCAAGATTTGTGAATTTGGAAGCTACACTCAAAAATTGAAGTTCCTAGGTAAGTAACCAACCCTTAATTCATGGGTTTGAGTTTGTAACCATATGATTTCAAAAAGAATAGGTGACTTAGAACAAGAATTGTGCTATAATTGATGAATTTGAAGTTAATATGCACATGTATGTATAGAATTACCATGATTTTTGCATAATCAAGCATGTATCAAGTTGAATATGGGAATATGAGTATTAAAGCATACATGCAAGCATAGTTTTGTTGATTTTCGTGGTTATGAGCATCGTTGGTGCTATTTGAAATGGAATTAGGGTCAAAGACTAACATGCATGTTGAATTGGTAGAGATATGAATTTTGGATGAAGTTTGAATGCATAGGTTTGATCATACAAAAGAAATGAGGATTTATTTGAGAATTAGATTGTGATTTTGAACAATTCGGTCCCATACACTTATATTCTCATGTGGTATAATGTATTTGCATGTTTTGAACCAAAATCATGAGTTTTGGACCTTTGGAGGTCGAGTTTGAGCTTCAAGAATAGTTCTGGAATTTCGAGAATCCGGCAAGTCCGCTCAAGCATGAAATGCAAGCTCCCAGAACTTTTGCAGACATGGATGTTCGCTCGAACGGGGAGTTTCACGCTCGAGCGGGGAGTCATGTAGTTTGACTTTCAGCTCGAGCGCCCGAATTCACTGTCGAGCGTAAAAATGAGGCAACCAGTACTTTTGCAGACCTAATGGGTCTGCTTGAGCGGCCAAATCCACACTCGAGCGGGGAGCCCCGTTTATGAAATATTGAAAAGATGTTATGTGATCATTTTTCCGTTCTCTTCCATTTTTAAGCACTCTTAGGCATACATGAAGCATTGTAAATGAGTTAAAAGAGTAAGAAAGAAGCCTAAGAGCAATGTATGAATTAAGAAAGGATTGAATCGTTTGTGATCCATATGTGTTATGTAATGTGAAGGGTCGAGCTCAAGGATGAATCCACCGGCAGAACACTGTGAGTAATATCTTAGTAAAGATATTTTCAGGTATGTTACTTTCTGAATGCTACTTCTATATAAGCTTCATGGATTTGTGGATTTGAAATATGAATGAGTATTCTATATGCCTAATTTTGTATAAGGCTATTTGATACGTTAATATATCTGAATTGGGCCTAAGGCCGTCTGCTGTTTGCCGCTTGCTGTTAATATGTTTGATACAAATGAACGATTAGGCCAAAAACCGTTTGACATGAATAATTAGGCCAAATGCCGTCGGACATCAATGATTGGGCCAAAGGCCGTTTGAATATGTCATTTGATATGTTGGAATACCTTGATGGGCTAAAGGCCGTTTGAATGAAAAGAGATCATGATCATGAATATGAAATGCGCATAGATACGAATATGGAAATAACGGGCTAAAGGCCATGATCATGAATATGAAATGTGCATAGATACAAATATGGAAATAACGGGCTAAAGGCCATTTGAATGAAAAGAGATCATGATCATGAATGTGAAACGCTCATAGATACGAATGTGGAAATAACGGGCTAAAAGCCGTTTGAATGAAAAGGGATCATGATCATGAATACGGAATGCGCATAGATATGAATGTAAAGAGAATGGGCTCGAGGCCGTTTGATATGTCTGATATGTTTGAATTGGCCCCGAGGCCATCTGATGTGTTCGAATTGGACCGAAGGTCGTTTTGAACAGGGAGTTGATTGGACCAAAGGTCGCTTCGTATAGATGGACCCGAGGTCGTATTGTTTTATGTAAGAATTGGACCTGAGGTTGTTTGGCATATGGACATGATGTGTTGGACCTAAGGTCGTTTTGCTTTGTTGAGATTTGTGAATCTGGTGTGAATAAGAATAGTGGTTCAAATATGTACATTATAAGTATGATTCATTTATGAACGAATCTCATTCATTAACCTCTTTATTTTGATATTATTCATTGGGCGTTAGCTCACTCTTATTTATATGTATGTAGATGAGCAAAGGGACGTTCAACCCCAGCCTTAGTGGAATTTAAGAAAGGAACCCGAGTTTTGTGAAGTCAGCCCGGATGCCTCACGCAAGAGGCTTTGTTTATGATCCTTTGTATGTCTTTTGCTATTTCTATTAGTCATGATAGACCGCTTTTGTGTATGAGCTTTTGGTTTGGCTGACTATGTGTTTGAATGATCCTGGGTATACAAGATGTTAACTACTGTTATGTGGTATGAGTTATTATTAAGTATACGTGAAATGTTTTTTCATGCCATATAAGCATAGCTCATTGGACAAAATTTTTAAGTTTGCTTCCGTTTTGGCCCCTTAACTCTGATAGAGAATATCCTAATTTAATTTGAGGTTGTAGTTAATCTCATTATTACTGGTCGGTTATGACCTTAATCTATAGGGGTGGGTTTGGGTCATGACAGTATGATGTCATTTTCTTTCCAAAAACCACTTTTCCTTAACTCCAATCATTTTGTAAAATTTTATTCTCTTCATTTAATTAAAAACCACATCCTTAATGCCAAAGCCACAACTCAACCTCACTCAACATGATTAATCCAAACAATTCTAACACCAAGGTTACCTCTCCTTTTTAGATATTAACACAATTACGTAATCCATATTAACAAAATACAAAATGTTATTCAACTTCCTCCATTTTTAAATCTATTAAGTCAACAAAATTAAATTAGGGCTTTTCTCCATTTCAACATAAACATGTTAAACTACTTCCCAATTAATCCAAACAATAACCAACTAAACAACTTCAATCACAAATATCAAACCCTAGATCCTTTTGATGTCTTTCAAGGAAATCCATAATGAATATGATTTTTATGCAATAAAATCTACCACATGTCTATATATAGACGAGGTGTTGAAAATGAGAAAAGAAATCCCTACCTCTTGAAGCGAAGATGAGACAGCCCAAAAATCACCAGCAACGAAACCACGAACTACTTGGATCAAAAGGAAGCCCTTGATGAGATCTACAACCTTGCTCAGAGGACCAAGGTGAAAATATGGCTCTAGGTGAGTAGATCTAAAGATCTAAGTGAAAAAGTTGAGTTTAGAGAGAGAGAAGGGAGACTCACGGTGTAGAGATGGAAAAGAGGAAAAGAGAGGAAAGAAAATAATGAGAAAAGTATGTTTGGAGCCTATTTATAGTAGTTGTCACGACCTAAACCCATCCCTATGGGTTTAGTACCGTAACTGGCCAGTAATCCGAGATTACCGAAGGCCTGCTTAACAGTAGAACAGTAAAACAGAGTACAGGGGTTGGCGGAAGCCAATACAGTAAGTAAACAATGTCCAATGAGTTGTGACAGTCTGTATGCAAAAAGACTTTTCATTCGAATGCACATTCATGACAAAGCAGTCTATACATATATGTACAGTCATTCGGAACGGGGACATAACCCCTACTATAACAGTACAGTACAGTGCTATCAGTCTATACAATATTACAAAACAGATACAGAGACAGACGGGGGAAAATGAAAACACCCCTAAGCCATAACTTGGCAGGCTCGAAATCTCGCAGTGAGGCACAGTAGTTGGCTTGACAAAAAGGGGAGTCTAACCCACGCTCCTAGCTCCAGTCTGGTGCCTGAACACCTACATATATATATATATATATATATAAACAGTGATCTAAGGCCCAGTGAATAACATAATGCGTAAAGAGGTTAAGAATGAATGTCCAGTCATTCAGTCATAACAGCCATATGTGGTACATCCATTAGCATAGCAGTACAGTAAACAGTAGGTCTTGAAAGACCGAGCAGTCAATGATGGCCATCATATCAGTAAACAGTAGTGGTTCCAACGTGGGAACCGACAGAGATCTCTGTAACAGTAGCAGTAACAGTAAACAGTAGTTGCTATGGATGCCACAATACAGTTCAGAATAGAGGACATACATTCAATCAGAAAACAATATCAATTCAGAAACAGTTCAGTTTAAACAGTCACATTTGAACATATCTTTACACAATTGTTACTCACAGAGTTCTGGGCTACAGTTAAGCTAGAGCGCGTCCCCAGATGCCAACCCTACACAGTTACAGATTGAACACACACTAAGCTACACAGTTGGGATTAATAATAACTTAATCCCTAATTTGCCTCGGTGTGGTTCTACATCTATACCCTCATTAAGATGACTTAAACTAGGCCTAAGAATGCCTAGGATGAAATGAGGATGCAAAGATGCACTTTAAAAGCATTTTCATAATTTTCAAAAAACAGAGGTTCCGCTCGAGTGTGGGTTTCCTCACTCGAGCGTAAATGCAGACAAAGGTATCCGCTCGAGCGTAGACTTTCCCGCTCGAGCGTTCTGCAAAACAGGGCAAAAGTACTAGGTAGGTGAAATCCACGCTCAATTGGGCGCTCGACACCCGCTTGAGCTTAAGACACAATGTCCGGCTCGAGCGTCAGTTCTTCCGCTCAAGCGGACGTCAAAACAGTGCAAAGTACTGGGAGCACGAATTTCACGCTCGAGCGCCAATAACCCCGCTTGAGCGTGAGTTCAAAATCTGGAATTCTTAGATTTGAACCTCAAGCTCAAATCCAACTTCAAATGTGTCAAATCCAACGAGTGATTAATAATCCTGTTATACAGAAAAAAGTAGCCATCATGCCCTTTTCTGATGAATCATATAGTTTTACTATTTCATTGACTAATAAGGTTGTTATTAAATGAATTGTAATTACAATTGAAACGATAGAAAAGGAAATATGAGTTAATATATGTTCTAAGGTTAAAAATATCATAAAAAAAAAAGAGGAATCCTTTAATGACGGAATGGAAATCGGGAATTGAATTCATTATAAGATCTATTCTATCTTTTTTAGAAGACGGCATGCCGCTACTCGGACTCGAACCGAGATGCTCTAGCACTGCTTCCTAAGAGAAGCGTGCCCTTTTCCTGGAAAACATTTGTAAATACATAGAATAACATGATTCAAAGCTCAATTTGTAAAATCAAGGCCCAAGGGAAGATCAATTCAACATGATTTTCAAACCAAAATCCATGAACATAACTTCAATGCAACATGCATGGATTTAAACCACTTTCAAGCTTTAAACACTTGCTCTAATGAGCCAATTGTTCCAAAAACAAGATGAAATCATGGTCCAATGTAAAATTATGAACATGCATGTGAGGAACTTATGAACAAACACCTCAAAACTCATGAATGGCAACATGCATGCAACAATTAAGCTACAATACAACATTATAAGCCATGTCTTGGCTCTATCCTTTAACAATCCTCTAAAACATGCTAGAAGTGACTCAAATTAAACACAAGAAGGTACAAGCTCTACCTTATGTCTTCAAGTATAAGAATATAGGCTCAAGTTTGCAATCCTCTCTTCAATTCTTTCAATTCCTCCAAGCAATACACAAGGTGAAACCAAAATCTCTCATCTCTCTCTCTAGTCGGCTATAGCAAGGACAAAGGGGCTGAGGAAATGTTTTTGTTTAAGTGTAATAAGGCTCAAAGATGTCCTAGGTAGTGGCCCACTCACAATGGCAATTTGGTAGATAAGGCAACTTATGTGTTTTACATTCTTTAATTTAATTTAATCATACCGAATCACATTTCAGATAAATATGCCATAAAATCATATAAATTCTAATGATCATAAAACATCGATCAATTTCTGGTTCGGCCGCCAATAAGGCCTTCAATTAGCAGTTTAAACACAAAGACTTGAACAGATAATTTGGCAGGCAAATAGATAGAATTGCAATTTAACTAACATACTCAATCAATTCGGTTTCAGTTTCCAGTCAGTCAGTCAATTAACATATTTAGCCTCAGTTTAACAGTAATTAGTGGTTAATCGGTAAACAGTGGTGAGGGTTATTACAGTAGTAGAATAATAGCCCCAAAGTAAATGAAAAGAATAAGTCAAAATCTCCAAAAAGTAGGGCCTAAACCTCACCCAAAAATTTGAAATTTACTCACAGGGGTCGACCCTTAAGACAGTGGTGTCGACCCTTACAAAGAAATGTTGAGACACCAATGTGTGCAGCGAACAAGGGTTAACCCTTGGAACCAGAGTTGTCGACCCTTTATTTCAGTAGCAACTCCTAGAACATAGGAGCAGACAAGGGTCGACCCTTAGAGCCAGTGGTGTCAATCTTTTAAACCAGTGGAGACACTAAGAGTAAGGCAAAAAGGTGGTGTCGACCCCAGAACAAAATTTCTAAGTTCCTAAAGAACTTTTCAACGAAAATAAGCTTGAATGAACAATCCCAATAAGTCCAAATTGAATTGTATTCCTCCAAAACCAAGATATAACAACTCCAAAGACTCCTAAAATGAAAGTAAATGAATTAAATACACTCTCTAATAGTTTAAAAGACACAAGTGCTACAACTTTATCTGATAAGAAACAGCCGCCGGATGATACACAAAAAGTTGTAGATGAGACACAGACAGTTGGCGTAGGTAAGATCATTGTACTTATGAATTGTCAAGTATTTGTAATTTTCTCATTGGCAATTCAATTAGATTGTCAATTATTTGTAATATTTGTAGTTGTAATTTCTGATTATTTGGTCGTGTTTAACTAGGGTGAACTACGTCAACTCGTGTATGAGGACCTATACTAGGAAAAGGAGTGCAAAAAAAAAAAAAAAAAATTGAAAGCAAAAAAGGCAAGAAATTGCATGTGCATGTCAATCGGCTGTTGAATGTAATCACTGGAGGGAATGCCACGCTAGCAATGAATGAGTTGGGACTGCAGATTAGGAGATTTTGCCCTCTTATAGGCATGAAGTTATGGAACAAAATTGATCAGAGTACAAAAGATGCTATTGTCCAAGCTGTGCTAGTAATTATTGATCTTGCGATAAATGTCCTAATTACCTATAAGTGTTGAAATTAATTACTCTAATACTTCACTTCGTATGCTTGTAGGACAAGTTTGATATCGGTGAGGATTTTCATTGTGATGAACAAACTCGAAAGATCATTCGTAGAAAGGCCTAATTGGAGATACAACCTAAAGTAAGAGTTCCTCAAACTTCAGGAAAAGGGTGTTGATGACCCCTATGAGAGTGAGCTTGGAGGATTGGAAACATATGATTGATGTCGCTTGGAAAGATGAATCTCATTTGGTAACAAATAAATATAAATGACTCTATTGATTTGACATTATATTGTGCCTTGATGATATGTAATAATTGTTGAATTTTTTATTTTTATTTATTTATTTGTAGAAACGATCAAAAGCTGGTAGAGCAAACAAGAGTATACTACTATACAATCATACAAGTGGATCTCAATCATTTCCAATAGCAATGTCGATTATGGTGAGAAGTTGTTTATCTTAACATATAGAAATCACTTTCCATGTTTCAAGTTTCTCTTATAGTTTGTGCAATTCTTCATTTTGTTATTTAAAATAAGCAGGTAGATGAGAATGAAGAGCTAGATTTTCCCAAATTTATTCAAAATTGCATAAGTCGATGGAGACTAATGACTGGATTCATCCCATATGTGCTAAGCTACATGTAAGTATTCAACATTGACACCAATTGTATTTAGTATCCCTTAGTAAAGTGGACAAAATTCCTTCATTAATTTTTTCCTTCAGTTTAGTAGTATAATTCATTTATTATTTACTTATTTTGTTTATGGCAGGATGAGATGGTGAATTTACAAGTGGCATCCATCGAAGCGGGGACACCATTGACCCAGGAGGAACTGTCAAGGCAAGTGCTTGGACAAAAAAAAAAAAAAAAAATTACTTGCGTGGATTTGGCATGGGGCCACGACCCTTGTCCATATCTGATAGTGTAACATAAGCTTGTGTTAAACATATGGAGGCAATGAGAGCTGAGATGGAGGTTCTTCGTGAGGAGCATCAAAGAGATCACGAAGATCTCATGAGGGAGAAAGAGGAGCACCAAAGAGATCGTGAAGATCTTATGAGGGAGAGAGAGGAGATGATGAAACATGTCGAAAAAGGAAAAAAAAAAAAAAAAGCAAGGGAGGCACACCAACTACAACTCAATCATCTGAACAACATAGTTTTATGGGTCACAACCCTCTTGTAGGGTTCAGATGGTCAGGATACTATTTGGCAAGAAGAATATAATTCATATGATACAAAATGGTCTACCAACAAAAAAGAGATGATATTGTCATAATTGTTTTAAAGAACCTATAATTGTTTTGACAAATCAGTTGAAATCTGATAGAAGGGTGAAATCAAGGAAATAGGATACTTCATTAAGCAATACTTTTGCTGTTTTCATTAAAAATAAGTTCTTCGTTATTAAGAAACATCAACAACAATCAATTGATCTGACAATTCTTGACATAGACTAAAACCTAACAACATTACTAATGCAATTCAATTTCCTTCCAACATGTTTTGCAGACTAGGAACAACATACATTCATTTAAGTTCAAAACAGTAAAATAAAAATAATCCAACTTAAATAATCCAACCTACTAGAAAACTTGCTTTGGTTGAAAGTTAGAGCTTGAAAACACGTTAAATATAATCGAAACAGGCCGTTTTGGGGGGCGAAAATGTAAAATAGTCCTCAACCACTACATGGATGCCACGACCACCTTTGTAATGACAAATTGGACATGCCAATAGACAACATGTAATTAGTACGCATAGGTTGAGAGTTAGAGCCAAAAACACCTTAAACTTAGTCAAAAAATGACTTTGGGGAGGCAAAAATGCAAAAACAATCCCCAAACCAACGTATGGCTATGACAGGCAGTATCCTCGTGTCAAATAGGACCTGCGGCCACAGACGCCATGTAATTCGTACGTGAGTTTGAGAGTTAGAGACAAAAATGCCTTAAATTTAGTCAAAAAAGGGCTTTCGGGGGGCAAAAATGTAAAACAGCCCCAGACCCAATGTATGACTATCACGGGCAGCATCGGCGTGTTTAATAGGACCTGCGGCCATAAATGGCATGTAATTCGCACGCATAATCTGAGAGTTAGCGCTGAAAACACCTTACACGTAGTCCAAAAAGAGCTTTCGGGGGGTGAAAATGCAAAACAGCCCCCGAACCAATGTATAGCTGTCATGGGCAGCATCCTTGTGACAAATAGGACCTACCACCACAGATGGCATGTAATTCGCATGTGTAGTTTTAGGGGGTTAATCACCCTTCTTTGAACCTTGTTCTCTTAGCCTTTACACTTGTGTTTCCCATTCTTTTCTCAATTTTTTTGAGCTTTTTACCACTGATTTTTAGAGGTTTTCAGAGGCTAAAAATGTTGTTTTGAGGTCTCAAAAATGGAGGGTTAGCTACCCCTCTTTATGCTTGTTTACTAGTTCAAAAGCTCCATGTTTTAGCTACTTTTGTCTTCATTCCAGCATGTTTTCCAATTGATTTTGGGCTATAAAAACTCTGTGTTTTTGGGCTGAATCTTGGGTCCTAAGGCCATTAAATGTTGAGGGGTTGATAGCCCTTCTTTGTACCTTGTTTTGGAGGCCTTTGCCCTTGTGTTTCTCACCTTTTTACTATCTTTTTCCAAGCTTTTAAACACTGAATTTCAGAGTATTTTCAGTGGTAAAAATCATCTTTTGAAGTCCAAATTTGGAAGGGTTAGCCTCCTCTTCTTGTGTCTTGTTTGTTAGCCTAGTTAGCTTTATGTGTTAGCCTATTTTTCTATCCATTTCTAGTTTAATTCCAGCATGTTTTAGACTTTATTTTGGATTGTTTTGACTCTATTTTTGGCTGTTTAGTGCATTTGAGTCTTGTATTGCATGGTTGTAGTGTAAGTCTCCTCACAAGCTTGGTGTTTTAGGCCTTTAGCCACCGTTGGTTTGAGTTGATTGCATGTTTTAGTGCTTTTTCTCACCTAATTTCAGCACTTATGATCTCTGCAATCTCCCTCATTTCTTCACTTTTTCATTTGCTTTGAGGGTTGTTTCAACCTTAGGGTTGTTTAAGCTTGAGATTGAGGGTCATGCTTAATGGTTTAATCCTCTTTTAGGGGTTCATTACCAACAGCATAACACCTCTCTCTTGCCTCAAACTACCCCTTGTTTGACCCTTCCTTCTCTTTGGAGAACTTCTCACTAATGGACTTAATTAGTTAAAGAATGGTTGGTAATCTAAAATGAGTATACAAAAGTAGAAGCTAATAGTGTGCAAGATAAAGAATTGGTTTTGTTTTGATGTGTTCAATCGGACGTTAATTGAACACGAGGAGAATTGGAACATTTCATACTCAAAGTGATGATATGTGTCAACTTTCCTAGGTCTCCATTGCCCTTGATCATGCATGATAGGGTGATGGTCATTTTGGTCTTGTTTGTGCATTTATTGAACTTGTACAACTTGGTTCTTTGGCCATCATACAACGAAATTGCTTGGTTGATGGTTTGAGAGCTAAGTTTATCACTCCTTTGAGCTTGTTTCGATGATAAGGAGCGATATACAATACAAACAGCCCTTGAGGAATACACTATTTTGCTCTATTCGCTCTTTGTTGCAGCAAGGAAGTCTAGGTCAGCAATGGTCGACAACCACCACCAGTAGCCGACTGGCCACCAGTGGTAGCCGACTGGCCCCCTGTCGGCCATTCATGAAAGTTGAGCAGTGTGTTGGTAAGGTGGAGCAGAGTTGTTCTGGAAGTGGACGGTAGTGTTAGTGTTCAAATGTGCAAATAGAGGCTTGCAGTAGCAAAACAGTGGCTTTTCAGGTGGAAATCAAGCATATGCATGAGCCTCCCTTGCATTCCAAGCTTATTTAACGTTTAAATATTTAGCTCAAATATGTGTTGTAATTAATTAGTTAGTTTAACTAGTTATTCGATTTCGTTTTGTAATTAGTTAACTAGAATGGTTAATTAATTCAAGTTTTGTAATAATTAATTAGCTTAGAATAGTTTGTTAATTCATTTCAAGTGTTGTAATAATTAGTTAAGTAGTGTAGCTTAGCCAGTTTCATTCGGACCCTTCTTCGTGATGGCATAATGTTGTAATAAGTGTGTGTGTGCATGCATGTATGTCTTCCAACCCCAAGTCTTTCTCCCTTTTATTTATCCGTTTTTTATGGTTAGATTAGGGACATGTTTCAATTAGCATACCTTATGTTTGCATCCATTCATCTTGTCTTACATGCACCGAGGCTCGGCGCCTCATTCAAACTGCATTGTTGTTTAAATACTTCTTTGAATACATATTTAACCGCATGTTATCAAATTACTTCATATGCCATATCAGTAGCCGAGCCTATTAATTTCATTCTTTGCATGTGTTGCATTAGTCATAATTGTATAGTTAGGAATCATGCATATTTTTCTAACTCATATTTTCTTAGCTTAAAGTACTAGGTGAGTTTTACGCTTTAGCATACTTGCATAAGTGTGAATGTTACCATGATTAGCATACTTTCCATGAGGCTATGTGCTTAAATACTAAACTGCTTGAATGCCTATAGATGAAGGCTTGTTGTTTGAATTGGAACAATTCAACGAATGTATGTTTTAAGCCTACTTTGTTGAGTGGCAAACCCGTTTTAAGCCCAATATGTTTGGTGGCAAATCTGCAAACTTTAAGCCCACTTGAGGTGGCAAATTCAAACAATTTTCACAAACAAACATGAGTTGAATTGTTCCAACTTGAGCAAACTAGTCTATACTTACTTGTACGCATCACATAGTAAGGTTAGCTTAATAACCGAAACAAGAGCACATAATGTTTATAAAAATCATATCATGATTAGTAGAGGCCGATCTTTGATTGGGCGAGTGGGAGTGCTCAATTCATGACCTTCCCCTTCGTACCTAAGTTCCCGAGCCGAGGCAACTTTAGTGATGACAGACACGTCGTCTTTGACACGAGTCAGGGTTTCCTAAATTTTCCCAAAACAAAAAAATATTTAGGTGGCGACTCTGTATCTGGCAAAGCAGTCTAATTTTGGCATTTTTTATTCTAAAATCAATTTTCCAAAAGGATTTGCTAGATTTAGACTCTTTAGTATTTATCAGTTTTACATTGCACTTGTGAGATTAGATTCAGAATTGCGGGAGTCCGAACTGTAGGGCTTTTTTTCAAACTTTTCGAAAGGGGGCGCGAAAAAGGCGAGCCATAGTGCGTTGCGACTTTATATAGATTATCGGATGTTAAACAAGGTAACTGTTAAGAACAAATACACAATGCCTCGCATAGATGATTTGTTTGACTAGTTGAAGAGGTCTTGTTGTTTTCTCTAAGATAGACTTGAGATCGAGTTATCACCAGTTGAGGGTAAGGGAGGAAGATATCCAGAAGACGACATTCTGTACACGGTATGGCCATTATAAGTTCCTAATGATGCCTTTTGGGCTGACCAATGCACCAGCCGTGTTTATGGATCTAATGAATAAAATATTTCGTGAGTTTTTAGATCGTTTCATAGTCATCTTCGTTGATGACATTCTGATTTACTCACCCTTCGAGGAGAAACATGAGGAACACTTGCGAGTTGTGCTTGAGTTGCTTAGAGCCCACAAATTATATGCTAAGTTCGGGAAGTGTGAATTCTGGTTGAAAGAAGTTAAGTTCTTAGGCCACGTAGTATCCGGGAATGAGTGATTGTAGACTCTTCAAAGATAGAAGTAGTGCAAGATTGGGAACAACCCAAGAATGCCTTTGAGATCCGTAGTTTCTTGGGGTTGGCTGGGTATTATCGTTGGTTTGTGAAAGACTTCTCTAAGTTAGCCTCACCCTTGACTAGACTAAGGAGAAAGGGAATTAAGTTTATGTGGAA
The DNA here is from genome assembly GCA_030407325.1 of Camellia japonica. Classification (NCBI taxonomy): domain Eukaryota; kingdom Viridiplantae; phylum Streptophyta; class Magnoliopsida; order Ericales; family Theaceae; genus Camellia; species Camellia japonica. Next base: position 11,977,093 of record JAPPVO010000059.1, read on the forward strand.
TGAAACTTGTGAAAAGTCTTTTCAAGAGCTTAAGGTTAGACTTAACACTGCTCCAGTGTTGATTATTCCGGAGAGGGGTTTGGGTTATTCTTTGTATTATGATGCTTCATGGGAAGGTTTGGGTTGTGTTTTGATGCAAGAGGGAAATGTAGTAGCTTATGGCTCACGTCAGTTGAGAACACATGAGAGGAACTACCCAACCCATGATTTAGAATTAGCAGCTGTGATCTTCACTTTGAAAATTTTGAGGCATTACCTTTATGGTGAGAAGTTTGAGATGTTTTCTGATCACAAGAGTCTAAAGTACCTATCTTCATAGAAAGATCTAAATTTGAGGTAGATAAGGTAGATGGGGTTTATGAAAGACTATGACATTGAGTTGCACTATCATCCAGGGAAAGCTAATGTAATGGCTGATGCCTTGAGTAGAAAGTCCTTTAGTAGTGTAGCGAGTATTGTCATTCGAGAATGGGAGATGTTGGGTGCTATTAGCAAGTTTAACTTACATCTTGGGGAGTCCGTTGAGTCAGCAGCCTTATTTTTGGTAGTTGCATAAAATGCACTTGTGAACCGAGTTATAAAAGTGCAGAAGGGTGACCTTGAGGTAGAAACCCTTCGAGAGAAGATCTCCAGTGGAAAGGTAGAAAGAGGCTTGAACGTGTACTCTGACTTGAGTGTTAGATACCTTGACCGTCTTTTTGTATCAGAGTCTTGTCGAAAGGAGGTATTTCGAGAGTTTCACCATTCACACCTTGCAGTGTATCTAAGAGGCACAAAGATGTATCATGACCGTAGTTGTTAGTTTTGGTGGAAGGGAATGAAAAATGATGTAGCTGTGTTCATATCAAAGTGCCTTACTTGTCAACAAGTGAATGCCGAGTATCAGAGACCAGTGGGTTTGTTGCAACCCTTGCTTATAGCAGTGGAAATGGGAACATATCACGATGGATTTTGTTGTGGGTCTTCCGAGGACTCAACGGAGTAATGATGCCATTTGGGTGATAGTTGACCGATTGACCAAGTCAGGGCACTTTGTATCTATGCATACAAGTGACTTAATAGATTACCTAGCTAACCTTTACATGAGGGACATAGTTCGACTTCATGGGGTCCCTGTGACTATTGTTTTCGGCTCAGTTGTGGCAGAGCCTACAGAATGCCTTGGGCACTAGGTTGACTTTCAGTACCGCCTATGATCCTCAGACTGATGGGCAGTCTGAGCATACTATTCAGATCCTTGAAGATATGCTTCGAGGTTGTGTCCTTGATTTTAAGGGGTCTTGGGAGAGGCACTTGCCCTTAGTGGAGTTTGCTTACAGCAATAGCTTCCAGTCGAGTATTGGCATAGCACCATTTGAGGCCTTGTATGGCTAACCATATAGGTCCCCTGTGTGTTGGTCCGAGGTGGGTGATGCACCTATGTTGGGTCCAGAGTCAGTCTGAGAAACGACAAAGAAAATTTCACTTTTCTGTAAGAGGTTAGTCACGGCTCAGAATGTCGGAAGAGCTATGCTAACTGTAGGAGGAAACCGTTGTCCTTTGAGGTAGGAGATCATGTCTTCTTGAAGATATCACCTAGATGGGATTTCATGAGATTTGGAAAAAGCGAGAAGTTGTCTCCTAGATTTACTGGGCCTTTTAAGATCCTAGAGTGGATTAGAGAGGTCGCTTATCATTTGGCCTTGCCGCCACAGCTTTTTCAAGGTGCATGATGTGTTCCATATCTGTATGCTTCGAAAGTATGAGTCGGATCCTTCACATTTGTTAGATTGGACTAAGTTAGAGGTTGATGAGGATACCTCGTATCAGGAGAGACTAGTTAGAGTTTTAGATACTCGAGACCAAGTCTTGCGAGGCAAGACGATTCCTTTGGTAAATGTGTTGTGGCGACTCCACAGGGTTGAAGAGGCCACTTGGGAGCGTGAGGCGGATGTTTGTAAGAAATATCCAGGCTTTTTTTATTGATGTTTGAACATGCATTGAGACTTTGTTATGTTAATATAATATAAACATTGTATATGTTTTGAAAATATGAATCGTATATTCAATAATGAAAATATATTTATCTTGTTGATGAGGATAGATGACCGGTGGATGGGTCATTGTCACGACCCAAACACGCCTCTATAGGTTTAGTATCACAACCGGCCAGTAATCCTGGGATTACCGAAGGCCTCTGAGATAAATTAACATAATATTAGGGGCTAGCAGAAGCAAATAACAAATATACAACGTCCAATGAGCTGTGCAGACTTATATGAGACAGAAAAATTTTAAACTGTTTATGTACAGATATACACATCATCCTTATGTCATAATATATATACAGATTGGACAAAAAGGGACTTAGCCCCATTTACAAAATACACAAGTCTTGTTTAACCAGGTAAGAAAACAAAACTTAAACTTTAAATCACATGGCCATAGTCACTTGACATATCCGGAACCTCCACAGGAGACACATAGGTTGGCTGACAAAAACAAATTCCAGGCAGATGCCTCTAAGCCTGGTCATGCGCCTGATCACCTACATACATAAATAATACAGTGAGCTAGAGCCCAGTGAATAATAATAGAGTAAAGGGTTTTAATGAATGATATCCATCACAGAGTTACAAATTAGAGTTTGTATAAAAAAACATATTCTTATCGGAAACAGAGTCTTATGCATATTCAGATTTCAAATCAGAAACAGATTCAAATACATGTTCATATTCATATTCATATTCATATTCATAATCAGATTTTGCATAAGATCATACGTGGTACACCCATTAGCTAACATATCAACCTGGTCCTGAGACCCATATGCATTGTCGATACTGACTACCATAAAGGTCTATATCTTGTGCGCAAGTAGCCATGGTATTGTTACCCCTAGGCAAGGGCCACGTGAATATAGGCCTCGGTATTGTTACCCCCGGGCAAGGGCCACGTGAATATAGGCCTCGGTATTGTTACCCCCGGGCAAGGGCCACGTGAATATAAGCCACAGTATTGTTACCCCTGGGTGAGGGCCACGTGCATATTGGCCACGGTATTGTTACCCCCGGGCGAGGGCCACATGAGCTGAGAATGCCACAAATACATTTCAGAAAAATGGACATTCATTCATAATTCATAAAATAGTATTTCAGAAAACAGATCTTATCATATTAGTTAGAAAATACTTGTAATTAAACATAACTTTCCAGAGTTATTACTCATAGATGGTAGCAGAAGTAGATCAGACAGGTCAAGCAGACAATAGCGCGTAACCTATACAAACACATAACATATACACATTGAAGCACAATATTACTTCCTTGATCAAACTTGACTTTCTTGTTTTCTGTCTAAATAATTCGAAGGCCCATTATGCTTATTTTTTTCTTTAGTCAGATGAATTGGGTTCTCATTTCACAAATCCCTTTTATTACTTAATAATTCTTTTCTGAATGAACCAATTCCTCACTTGGCTTCTTAATCAAGTATTATTAAGTTAATGACTTATTCTTTAATCAACTAATTTATGTTGATTGGTAGCTTATTAATCTTTATTGAGTCATAAATCACGTCTAGAATGCTTTGGGAAGAGATGAGAATAAAAATATGAACTAAATGCAACTTTCCAAAATATGCTAAAAATAGTTGTTCGCTCGAGCGGTCTGTAAGAGACTATAAAAGTATTGGAAGCCTTCAATTTGCGCTCGAGCAGCAATTAGTCCGCTCGAGCGGTCTGTAAAATTCCAGAATTTTGAACTTCTCAAAAATGGCTTCCAAACGCATTTTCTATTCTTTTTAAATCCATGCATATCTTGATCAAAACCATGAAAATGCCTTAGAAAATATAAACCCTTATTTATTCATAAATTATTTGCTCAAAACCTTACTCAATTTCAAAATCAAAACCCATGAACTCATGGTTTTCTAAACTTCTTTTTCAAAATCAAATGTACAATTAGAATATCAAAATTTGTAGAATTTATTCATGCATGTAGGAACTAGACTCAAACTCATGTAAGATATTCAAAAGCAAATCCAAAATAATTAGCTTCCATAATCATGAACATGCATGTAACTCATTTTATGTTAAAAACCCAAATTCTTCCTAATTCCATGAATTTAATCTCAAATCCTTCTCAATCTCAAGAAATCTATGATGCATGTAAATTTATAATATCCATAATAAAGGTTCAATCGCTAATTTTTAACATAATTTTCAAACACTTCCAAAATCCAATTAAACTTATATATATATATATATATATATAATTTAACCTATCAATTTCATGATTCTACTTTCAATTTGGGAAAAATCATAAATTATCATTATGAATCAACTTAGGGTTTTCAACAAAAATCAAGAATTTCAAGAAAATTGAAACTTCTCACACCACTACTTTTAATTCCAATTTTCCCCTTAATTATATATCTAAGGTTCATAATCCACCATATTAACACAACAATTAAACCCCCAACACTTTAAACCCTAAACCCCCAAATCTCATGATGTAACACTATATGCTCAAAAATGTAGATTTTGCATTTATATAATCAAAATACCACAAATCTATCTATTAATGTAAGTATTGAAGAAGAACTAGGACCCTTACCTCAAGAATCAAGCAAAAGAGCAAAGCTTTGATGAGGTTCCTTCACAAATCCGAATTCCAATCAGTAGAAAAATGAGATCTTCATGTGTTCTTCACTTTTTGGTAGGAGATCTTGGCCAAAACTTTGAGGAATGGAAGATATTTGGGTCAAGAGATCAAGGATTTTCGAATCTAAGGTGAGAGGAAGGAAGAGGGAAAAAGAAAATGTAAAGAATGATCTGGAAATTCAATTTTTAAGTTGCTGAATTCGAGCAATCCACTTGAGCATCGATTTTCCGCTCGAGCATACCTGTTTCCAGCACAGATTCCAAAACTTTAAACAGGTATAACTCTCTCATCCGGACTCCGTTTTAGGTCATTCTTGTGTCCAAATTGAAGCCTCGGAAATAAGCTTTCCAATGGTTCTAGCCTCACACCCAGAATTCAAAGTGTGGAAAAAGAAAAGGGCAAAAGAGTGACGACTGATTGTAGGCAAATTATTCGAATTAAAGTTTTTAGTCCAATCTTACTTTACCATCATGTTACCACCTCAATCAATACCCCAAAATAAAATAAGGAGGTTCCAAATACACTAATAAAAATGTCAAGGGCAATCTCACTTTCTACGCTCAAGCGTCGCTTTCCACGCTCGAGCGCGTAGACCAACAAAGCTGTCCGCTCGAGCGACCACTCCTACGCTTGAGCGGGAATTCACAACTCTTAGAATTTTGGATCATCTGCAAAAATACTGAGAACCTCTCAAGTCCGCTCGAGCATCAACTTCCCCGCTCGAGCAGAGGGAGAAATTCTAGATCATTATAGTCATGGTGATGATTTGAAATTATTATCAATGTTGTAATTGGTCAAAACATGGTTTTAAATGTTTGGTTTAAATTTCGGGGACAAAATTCCCTAAGGGGGGAAGTTATAGTGTTTCTGGTTTAAACCCGACCTATTTGACTTTTGGATTAAGGTTTCTTTTCCTTATATAGTTGTTCTTTCCTTATTTCCCACTATTTCTCCTTGAGTTGGGCTATTGGGTTGTGTTGATTGCGTTTGGAACAGATTGGTAGCTTGTTTTTCGAACTTTTATTGCCTAGATTTTTGTTCCTTCGCTCGAGCGAAGCTTTTTGCGCTTGAGTGGCCTTTGTGAACATCTAGTACTTTTGCAAGTTTGCAAAACTACTGAGAGTTGTATTCTTGACTCCAGCGAAGCTTCTTACGCTCAAGCGACGACCTCTATTTGCAAAACTACTGGAAGTGTGTATTTGTAGACACCCCATTTTTGACCGTCCTCAAGACTTGGACGTCACCGTTTGAGCACTCGGTGATTATCCGTGTTTGTGTTCGTTTTGAGCTCCCGGAGGTCCCGGCTGTGCGTCGTGCCTCAAGACCTCTCAACCGGCTGGTTCGGTGCTTGGTTTTACACCAAGGCTTGTGTGTTTTTGTGTTTAAAGGTAGGGGGAGGCTTGTTATCCATCCCTGAACCACACCGGCTGCCCCCACACCACACCGGCACTCCCTTTTGTCCACCGGCCTTGTTTTCTCAAACACTTTGGCCGGTCGGCACTGTATGTTGCCGACCGGCACTTTTTTGTGCCGATGACTGTTTTGGCCGGCCGGCTTGCACCCTTTGAACCCCTGGGACATAGTGCATGCCAGCTGTGCCAGCTGGAATGCACTATCACACTCCCCGTGCATAGAGCTGACCCCTTTGCACCTTTGCACCCGTAAAGCTTCTAGAAGCTTGACCCTTTGGCCAAAGCTTCTTGGAGAAGCTTGGACAGCTGTCTTAGCTTCTCCAAGAAGCCAAGACCTCTTTGCACCTCTTGCCCCTTTTTGTCTTGCTTAGCCATTAAGTCTTGGCTTTAGTTTTGCCTATATAAGCTCATTTCATCTCCCTTGAGCGAGGTTAGAATCTTTGAAGGCAAAAACCAAAGATATATCTCTATATCTCTGATATACATCCATATATATCTATACCTCCCTCTCTCTCATCCTTGTGTGTGTGTTTTAAGCCCTAAAAGGTGTGTTTTACCTTACTTTTGCACCATTACACACACCATTACACCTTAGCTCGAGATTGAGAGACTTAGAGGGTTGTTTGTTGAAGTTTTGGACTGATTTTGATCATTAGAGAGTGGCTGGACCACCTGTTCTTCAAGGGATCTTCAAGGGTAAACTCTTTACTTTAGTTTCCCCATTCTTGCAACTAGTTTCTACCCCTCTTGCTTTGTTTTTTGAGTTTTGTCTATAACTAAAAAACTCTTGTTTTTACTTGCTCTTGAACCTTCATTAAGGTCATTTTGTGGTTTGAGTAAAGGCTCACCCTTTTAGGCTTTATTTGTCCATTTTGGTGTCTTTTCGGTAAGGCTTTGTTTACTTGGTGTTTTTGGTCTTCTCACCACTGGAAACCAGTGGGTTTTCAGTGGTGAGAAAGGTGTCTTGAAGTCTCATATAGGGGAGGGACACCCCTCTCCCCTTTGTCCCTTGCTTGCCTTTGTTTTTGGCCTAAAAAAAATAGCATGTGTGCATGGTTGGTTTTGGCTTCATTTCAAAGCATATTTGTGGTTAGTATGATGTGTTATGCCTCTGTTTTAAGTTGGATTTATGGCCCTTAATATGCCTCTCACACTTGCTTTGTAATGCTTTACTTTGCTTGGAAGTGTGCCATGCCATTGGCTTACCATATCCTCATGTTTTAGCCTTGCATGTTATAGCATTTGATCTTGATTTGCCATGAAAAGGGGCTGTTAGCCACTGTTTCTGCCATGTTTGGCATGTTTGGTATTGTTGTCTTGCTTGTTGGCTTGTAAGCTTTGGGTGTGTGAGTCCATAGCATGATTAGCCTACCTTAATCTTATGATTTGGCATCATTTTAGATCACATTTCAGTCCCTAATCCATGCCCTCATGCTTGCGTTCATTTCCTCGTTCATGCTTTAAAGGTGTGCCTTTCTATGCTTAGGAATAGGCTTAATGCATGATTGTTTTGTTTGGGGCATTTTGGGGCTGCCATACAAGGGGATTTGGGTGTCTTTTTGCATGCTAAGAAAGAGTTTTTGGTTGTCCAACATGTGCCATGAGTGGTCATGTTAATGATAGTTAGATGCTCTCTTTGGTGCTCTTGGTTTTGGGCCTATTTACTTGCATGCTTGTATAGCATTTTGCTCATGTTTTGGGGCACTTTTTGCCACTGTTTTGGGGAGGTTTGAGGTCTCCCCCATGATGGTTAAGGTCACCATTGTATGCTTATTATATGCTTGTTGTATGCTTGGTTCATTAAGTATTGTAGTAGGTTGGTCCCATTGCTTGGATCGCCCCTATAACTTGCATTACATTTGTATCTTGCATGCATGAGTTTCATACCTTTGTCATGATAGGTTGCATTGCATTGGGTATGCCTTGCATCTTAGACCCACGTTGCATCATTTGAGCCATGTTACATGACATGCATTTCATCACTTGGCTTGGGGTGTCAAACCAAGTATGGGAAATGAGGGGTGTTTGTACCTCAAGTGACAAAACACACCTCAATTCCCATGTCACTAAGGCCCTTGATCTTGGCATGATAGGGACTTGGTTTCATTTGTGTGTTTGCATGCATGATACCATTAAAATGCAACCTTGGTTCCTTAGGCCGTCATGTATCAACATGCATAATTGATGGCCCAAGAACCAAGGGTCATGTCTCCTTGAGTCCCCAAACATGATAGGAGACAGTGGCCGTGCATACATATGCCTAAAAACCCATGCCATGTATTGCTGGTCTGCTGCTGCTGTCAAACTGTCCCCTGCAGGAACTTTCTACCGACCGGCAGTATAATGTGCCGACCGGCACTATATTGTCAGCCGATAGCCTCCAGAGCAGCCGGTGGTCAATTTAAGCAGCCGGTGGTCATTTACTCTAGCCGGTGGTGTACTGCAATTCATTTGGAAGATGTCCTGAGACTTTGGTAATTTTTGGAGAGACAGGGCAGTAAAGACAGAAGCAACAGTGGCATGGCGCGAGTTTTCCGGGCAAGACGGATTCGAGCATGCATCATTCGTGCGTCCCGAGGTAGGGGCTGCGGCCTTTTCTATTTTGCATTTATTTGTTAAATAATTAGAAATTTTGTAATAATTAATTTATTTATTCGGACTGTAATATTTATTCGGTCCCTCCGAGCGAGGGCAAATCTGTAATAAGTGTGTGTGAGTAGTGTGCATGTCTTCCAACCCCCATTTCTTTCTTCCCTTTTACTTACCTGCTTTTAATGGTTAGTATTAGGGCACGTTTATTTTAGCATACCTTATGCTATACATGCGTGCATCCATGCATTTGTTGACATGCATCGGGCTCGGTACACCATACAAACTGCATTGTATTTTCAATTCCAAATTGAATACGTGCATCGAATAAAGTGCATTTCACATGCCATCTTTAGGGTTAGCTGAGCCTACTCTAAATTGCATCTTTGCCTGTGTTGCATTAGCCATTTAACATGAACTAGGTCATGCATGTTTGCTAACTAGTTTCTTGTTTTGGCACGGAGTACGATGTAAGTATTTATGCTTTAGCATACCACACGCGTGTGAATATTGCCATGACAGTATGCTTACCATGCGGCTAAGTGCTTATGTGAGATAAACTGTTTGAATGCCTGTGGGTGGAGGTTGGATTGCTTGAGTTGGGAAAACTCATTGAAATCCGTGTTTTAGCCTACTTGCGAGTAGCAAATTCCGAAACGTTTTCAAAACAAACGGATATGCAATGTTTATTTCCAAATTAGGCAATCTAGTCTATACTTGTTTGCTGCGCGCATAACATAGTAATTCTAGGCTAATAATTGGAATAAGAACATGTAATGTTTTCAAAATCGGATATCACGGTTAGTAGAGGCCGGTCTTCGGACCGGGCGAAAGGGAGTGCTCATAGCTGACCTTCCCCGATCGTACCCAAGCTCCCGAGCCAAGACCACTTTGGTGATGACGGACATGTGGCCTTCGGCACCGAGTCAGGGTTTCCTAAATTCCCCATTTTAAAATATTTAGGTGGCGACTCTGTATCTGGCAAAGCAGTCCATGTTTGGCACTACTTTTCAAAAATCTGTTTTTCTTCAAAACGATTTGCCGGATTTGGACTCTTTGGTTCGGATTTAGAACCGTGACACAAATCGAGTCCGAACTGTAGCGAGGTCCCCCGCAGGCTTGTTACAGTATTCTGCGCTCAAGCGAAACTTCTTGCACTCGAGCAAAACAACTTATTATGTCTAGTCACTCAAGTGACACATCTTGCGCTCGAGCGAACTATGCGTATATCAGTTCGTAAAAACACTTTTCTGAGTCACTTTTTTTACCTCTCTCTCTCTCTCTCTCTCTCTAACATTTCAAAACCCTAATATCTCTAACTCTCTCTCTAAAACTTGTTTCTTCCCCTCAAATACACCTAGATCCATCGATCTTTTCACCTGTGTGCCATCGTTAAAAAGGTAGAGCTTGACAAGGTCTTCGTTCTAATCGGAGCAATGTTGAATTTCAGCATCTTTGAGTTTCCATCCCTCCTTCAATCATCTTCTAAGCTTGAGGTAGGGATATTTCTGCTCTTTCTATTAGTTTTAACTTAGTTATTTGTTATTTCTAAACCGTATTGAGATCTTTGGGAGATTTGGAATAATCTAGGGTTTTGAATAAATATCAAAAGAGGGGTTTTTCAAATGGATCCTTGAAAATGATTTTGTTATGAAAGATGATGTTGAGTTGGGGATGAATCGTTGATTTTGAATGTTGGAATTGATTTTGGGAAGAAAAGGGATTTTGTCCTAAATGCTTCAAATGTTGATTTTATATAAATTATGAGATTGATATTGGAATTGTGAAATTGGACTAATGTTGATGACAATGGTGGAGTTAGATATGTATTATCACTCACCTCTTGAAAATTTGGAGAGTTTATCTTTATTGGTAATTGTTTATCTCTTTAGAAATAACTGTTTTGGGCTATCGGTGGAGGATAGCTATGAGTGTTGTAGAAATTGCATGTGAATAAGGAGAATTGAAACTATTTTTCTCATTCATTAGCATTGAGCATTATCTCACACTTATACATTGGAAATGTTACTGTTTTTAGAAAATGGGTGAATCTAGGAAAGGAATTGTTGTTATATTAAATAAGTTGGCCTGTTTGTCTAAGGTGAAAGTCTTGAAAATCGGGCGTATACATGGGTGCCAATACCATGAATAAAATTTCCATGAAATAGCAATAGTAGTACTTGTATAGTCTACGTTTACATGGGTCTCGACTTACGGTTTCCTCCGGACGAAATTTTTGAGAAAAGTTGTATTGTTTTGAAATTCCCAGAGTGTGATTCACTACCCTATTTTCTATTGTAAAGGAAAGGATTTATGAACCGTGATATTGACTTGGTATTGCATGGTTTTGGAAAGAGATAAAATGCTTTGACACGTGCATTGCATATGCATTCACCTCATAACTTTTTTAAGATTCATATATTGTGTTGGATTATTTCTACTGGGCTTTGGCTCATCCTATGTGGGAAAAAAATTTCAAGTGCTGATGATATGCTTTCGCCAAGGCTGTGATGGCCCGGTGTGTTATCCATCTTGTTCCTTTGGTTTAACTTCGATTTTGCCTCGGTAGTGTGTCGAGTTTCACTTCGAGTCTTGATAATCTTTTGGGTTTGTGGCGATTCAAAAACTCGCATTGAAATTTCTATCCTTGTTTATTCCGGTGATGGGTTTCACTTGTGTCGAAGGGTGTGAAGTCGGTCCGGTGTGTCAGGAGTAGAACAAAGAAAATTTTCTGGACTGGTTGGCTAGCCGCACGTGCGGGGGCCTTGGGCCGCACGTGCGGGAGAGGGCCGCACGTGCGGAATTCTGGGGAGGTTTGGGCTCAGCACACTGCAATATATATAGGTGCGGAAGTGGATGCCCGCACGTGCAGGAAGGAGGCTCTGCACGTGCGGGGGCACGTACGAGACGGAGACAGTCTGAAAACTCTATTTTTTCTCTTCATTTGGGCTGTTTGTATATCATTTTGTTATATATATCTCTCTCTAAAAAATACCTTTCTCTCCATTTTCTCTACATTTTTACCTCAAAGCAAGATCAAAACCCTTGATTTTCTTTCATCCATTTGAGATTCAACCTTAGCTCCTTCATTGAAGATTGAAAACTCCTCAAGAACTTCATTGTGTATGGTGAAGATTGAGTTTGGGCATCTTGGATTTCTAGGATTTCTTCTCTTTTCTTCATCAATCTTTGAGGTAGGGATTTCTTGAGTTATATATATATGTTTTTCTATATTAATGCTGATTTAAAAGTTTTCTTGAAGTTCTCATGTTCATCTTTATTTTGAGATCTAAAACGTAGAGAGTTTTAATAGTGGGTTTAAATCTCAACCCTTTTGTTATCCATGAGAATTTTCCTTTTCATTAAAATCAATAAAAGATGATTTTGGTAGGGTTTCACCAAGGAAATGGGAAATGTTTGGTTTTTGATGAAAACCCTAGAGAATTGGGGATTTTGAAAATGTAGAGAGGCCTATGGAGTTCTTTCTTTCCTTGTGTTAAAAGAGTGAATGGGTATTAATTTCATGATGTGGTTTGCACTGGCAACTTCTTGATATATATAAAAATGGAGATTTTTTTTTTTTTTTTAAATCTATTGATAAATGCATGAATATGTGGATTTGTAAGATGACAAATTGTTGTGTACCAAGGACTATGTGAAATGTGGAAATTGGAACTTATAATTGAAATTGGGGATAAAGTTGTGGAGAAAAAGAGGGATAGTTTAACATGAATGTAAAAAGTGTTTAGTGTTATTGAATTTGAAATGAAATGAAAGGTAATATGCTAGACATTGTGGAAGGTTTGGTTATAATGAATCAATGTGGAGAAATGCTATCTAATGATCATGATTGCTACATTGCATTTTCATCTAATTAATTATTACAAGATTTGTATTTAACTTTGTCATGTTGTATAGGCATTCTAGCATTTCATTGTTGTAAGACTTGAACTAAGATTTGAAATCTTTTGCATTGAGAATATGAAAACGCGAAATAAAGTTTTGGAATTATTTTGGGATAAATACGTTGGTAAGTCCAGTTAGGAGGTGTAAATGAATTTGATAAGTTTGCTTGAGTGTTCGGGGTGAAAGATTGAAAACACGCGCGGATGAGGTACCACTTCCCTTCCGGTTAGTAACTGGTAAAGTGGGGTATTGGTAGTGCTCATAGAGCCTACTTGCAGATACCAACTTAGGGATTACCTGAGTCGTATTTACCGTCCTTATTGATTAAAATTGGAAGTTTCGAAAATTGTTGAGATTGCAAACTTTTATTGAAACGTGATGATTATCGAGAAGAACATGAAATGAAATTTTCCATAAAAAGACATTGCATGGCATTGACATTTGCATTTTTATATTGACAGTTTGTGCATAACTGTATATACTTTGTAAGAATTCTCTATTGGGCTTTGTGCTCACCCCTATGGGATTTTGGTGCAGGAAAAGACGTGGTGATCCCGCCAAGTTAAGGGCGTAGATAATTTATGAAGAGTATATAGCTCTTTTTTTTTGTTGTGAATTAATTTCTAGCCAAGGGTTATTTTTGTATGGGTCCGAGAGGCCACTTTTGTATAACCGGGCTTAAGTCTTGGAAGTTGTAGCCCATAAGGGCATTTATTTATTTTGAGAACTATATACTTCACATGCTATAGATTCATGCGTTTTCTTACCAACGAATGTATAATTTGCGTGTGAAACTTTTGTATAAACTCGTTTATTAACCATGTAAAGATGGAAGGATTATTATCATTTAATTAATGAATGTGGCTTGATGTATTATACATGTTGGGATTATTTTCGAGACGTTACAAAGGCAATAGCTTGGGAAGATTTGGAGCAAGAGCTTCTTTTGTGTATTTACTGTGTGTACTTTTGTACAAGCCAATGACTTTATTTGTATTAAGCTTAAGACTCACTTTTTATGTAACTAAGCATTGACTTGGAAAGATGTAAGCCATTAGGGTATATGGTTATTTGTTTAGCCTTTATTTCTTTTCACTGTCTTGTAACACATGTTGTAGATTCAGGATATACTATTTATGAATGTATATCGCATGTCTCATCTTTTGTATATCAAACTCTGATTAATAAAAGCTTATCATTTCATTTATGTTGCTATTTATTAGTTGCTATGAGATGGGTATATTGTGTTTATTTCGGGGCGTTACAGTGTTGTTATAAATTTTTGGGAACAAACTTATACATTTTTTTGTAAACTTACATATTTTTGTGAAATCAGTTGCGTGCTTTATGAAAACTTACGCATTTTGTATTATTTTAAATTTTTGTGAACAAACTTACGCATTTTTGTGTTCAGTTATGTATTTTTGTACAATCATTTATGTGATTTGTGAAATCTTACGCATATTTGTATTCTAAATTTTTTAGAGCAAACTTATATGTTTTTGTGATTATTTACGCATTTTTGTGAATTCACTTACGTCATTTGTAAAAACTTACATCTTTTGTGTTGTTCTAAATTTGTGAGAACAAACTTACTCATTTTTGTAAAAACTTACACATTTTTGTGAAATCATTTATGTAATTTGTGAAAATTTACGCATTTTGTGTTGTTCTAAATTTTTTGAAACAAACTTACGCATTTTTGTGTTTACTTACATATTTTTGTGAAATCACTTACATGATTTGTGAAAACTTGCGCATTTTGTGTTAGTCTAAATTTTTGGCTACGAACTTGCGTATCTTTGTGTTCAGTTACGTATTTTTGTGAGATCAGTTATGTGATTTGTGAAAATTTACACAATTTGTGTTATTTTAAAATTTTGAGAACAAACTTATGCGTTTTTGTGTTCAGTTACACATTTTTGTGAAATTACTTACGTGATTTGTGAAAACTTATGTAATTTGTGTTGTTCTAAATTTTTGGAAATAAACTTACGTGTTTTTTGTGTAAACGTACGCATTTTTATGAAATCATTTATGTGATTTGTGAAAATTTTCGCATTTTGTGTTGTTTTAAATTTTTCAGAACAAACTTACGCATTTTTCTGTTCAATTATGCATTTTTGTGAAATCACTTATATGATTTGTGAAATCTTACGCATATTTGTGTTGTTCTAAATTATTTGGAACAAACTTACGCGTTTTTTGTGTTCACTTACGTATTTTTGTCACTTATATGATTTGTGAAAACTTACGTATTCTATATTGTTCTAAATTTTTGGAAATTAACTTATGCATTTTTGTGAAAATTTAAGCATTTTTGTGAAAATACTTACACGTATATAGTGTAATATATTATTTCAATATGTTTACTTGTAAGTTGACCTGTTTAGCAAGTCAACAATGTATAAATTCTAACACAAGAATGTAGAAGTTTTAACACAAATGTATATATCCCAAACAATAAAAATATATGAGGATTCATATAGGCCTTGCATACCATATATGCAAGGCATACCTAAGAATTGTCCAACGGTAAAGCTCAAGTTTATCAGAAAATTAGGATTTGGTATGAAGTATTCAAATTTGACATAAGAAAGTTATCTTGTTCTGAATCAATGCATTACACCTCATAAAAATAAAAATAAAAAAAAAATTACCTGTAAAATTTCAAACATGAAATGTAAGAAAAAAAATTAATTTGAATTATATGTGTCAAACAGTTGAATTAATTACACTACAATGACTTAAATTCAACAGTGAGAAAATAAGCAATATTATATTAAATTCAACAATCTAGTTCAAAAAATATATATATTAAATTCAACAATGACTTAAATTCATTTTTATTATATATTTTTTATTTATTAATAACAGAATTTGGATTGTTCAAAATATTGTTCATACTTTAACCAGAATAAAATTTGGGTGGTGCTAGAGACCACTAATTTAGTGGCTCT
Organism: Camellia japonica; assembly: GCA_030407325.1. NCBI lineage: Eukaryota > Viridiplantae > Streptophyta > Magnoliopsida > Ericales > Theaceae > Camellia > Camellia japonica. The sequence continues at coordinate 11,992,603 of JAPPVO010000059.1, forward strand.
AAATCCACCACTAATGAGGTGGCCAAAAAAAAAAAATACAATACAATACAATGCAAACTGTGGCAGTGGGTGGGATCACTAGTGGTAGTTCTAATTAGAGTTCCCACTCATTTTTCATAAAATTTATATTGCTTAAACTTCTAAAAAATTTCAAGTTGGACATGATGTATTCGGTATGGATCTACCAATTTTTTCTTCTTTCTATTTTTTCGTGTTAATAGATCTAGGAATTTCAAAATCATTACTCCCCCAGCACAATCACTCTAATTTCACTGCAAATTACTCCAAAATTATGGAGTTAACTAACTTAGAGACACTAACAATAATAGTAAGCCTCACCTTAAGTGATGATATAAAACCCACAATGATTATAAGTAATAAATTTTAAAAAATAGAGTAATTTAGCTAATGTGGTATATTGGAATGGCAATACACGGGGTCACCTCATTAATATTTTTCAGTTAGAAATGAATTAGTGCCAAAGCAATTATGTAAACTGGTTCACATACAGTTTTTGCAGAATTGGCTGAGCAAGAAAAAGTTGGAGGCAAAACCATAAATATATTGAAAACTTACCAAATGAAGTAGCATACATATAAACTGAATTGATTGTTCATCAAGTTAATTTTAAGTTAAAGTACAACCATGGTGGTTGAAAAAGAGAAGCTCAAGTAGTTGTCCATGTGTAAACCTGGCATCCACTTGTGGCTCCTGCAAGCATCCCAATCTGGTAAGGGTGTGTATCAAAGCGGCATGGAATTGTAGACAAATTCGGGCTCCCTAAAGTTGCAACACGTACTCTCCTAGCCGTGGAGATAACATCAACTCCTCTTTTCATATTATTAATGAGGAGATATGAATCATCCCAACCCCATATTGCTCTGCTTTTTCAACCAAAAGAAGAAGCTATATTAGCAATCAATCCCATCTTATATAGATAGATACAAAGTTTTATATACAAATTTCTTGTGTTAAAATGAAGATGCAAAAGGTCGAGATTAATTTATCCTGTTAAATCTTTTAATCATCAAAAGAACAACGAATCATGCATGAACACTGGTTATTTTTGAGAGGGTAATTTATATGGTTAAATTGGGCCGAGCTGGATAATGGGCCGTTTTGGGCCGCTATGCGAAGTGTTGGTTAGATTGGCCGCAAAGTTACTCCGGTCTTGGAAGGGTCTTTGAAGTTAGTCCGGTCCCAAAGCCGTACTGGTCAGTCCGGTCACATAATGGCCTTATTTTCAATCCAGTTCCGAAGAGTACTACGGATGGGTCGACCGCCAGAGTTAGTTCAGTCGTAGTGTATGGAACTGAGGTATGTTGAGCCCTCTTAAGAACTTAGTCCTGGGGTTAGTTCGGCTCAACTCTCTTATGGATAGCTCGGTCTTAGCATGTGAAAGCCGAGGTAAGAGAAAGGAAAGTAATGGCCGAAGTAACAGTTAGGTCGGTTGTATGGTAATCCGGCCGTGTTAAAACCATCTCACTTGGTTTAAGTAGTGAGTGGGGGGTTGAAGGATAAACATTGTCCTTCAGGAGTATGAATCCTAGGAGGACTCTACATGGAGAAGTAAGAGTCCTACTTGGATTGTGCCACACGGAACCTATAAAAGCTCACAAATATCACCTATGGAGAGGTAACGCAACTTTGATTCCCGAATACATAGAGCTTTTGTCTATTTGTCTAATTTGCTGACTTAGGCATCGGATAGGTTTCCGGCACACACCCGCCAGCTAGCTCACGTTTGTATTTTCAGGTAGTAGAACGACGTCGTACGAAGGAGCGCAGACTTGATCAACAGGATTATACGAGAAGGTTTATTTCTTTCCCGTACAATTGGCTCCGCCTGTGGGAATACAGACAAGAACAAAACCTCTTGATCAAGCTTTTCCTCTTAAAGAATCAATGGCGCACAACGAAGATTTGCCACAGTCCGCCATCGACGGACAAACACCAAAAGGAGGTGCGAGGCGCGAAGGCCTACCTCTCATCCCTCCTATGGCGGATTTAGAACCACAAAGACAGAATCCCATAAGAGATACAAGGGGAAGAAGGCGGACTAACAGCCCCCATCACTCTCGTTCACAAAGTCCAGAGAGACAAAGGTGGAGGATTGATCCTCAGGCTTTGGAGGATCGCGTCAAGGAGCAAGACGAGTTGATACGTCGGATGGCGGCGGACATGGAATCTCTAAAGCGCCAGGTAAAGGGAAAAGGAGTGATGACAGGAGAGGGGCGCACAAACAAGACGCCCCCTCGCCACTCGGAAGGTCGTAGTAGGAATACCACACCCTCTCAAGCAGAAAGTAGAAGCCTCAGGACAGGCGATACGCAATCTAGATCTTCCAGAACTCGTCACTCCAGGCCTGAGAGGGCGAGATCTGAGAGGTCATACACTGAGAGAAGCACGTATTGGCCCTCACATACACACCAAACAAGATCCAGGCAGATAGAGTTGCCCAGATCATCCGATTTACGAACCGTACTCAAAGAAAAGGCACGATGGAAGGAGGATGCCAGGGCACGCGACCCATATAGAGTTTCTGCCTTGCAGCGGTTGGCTCCTCGGACGCATGGAAGCATCGAGGTTGGAATGCCAATTCTGCGCCCAGCCTACGAACCGACGGACAAGGCATTAACGAGGCGGCAGACCTCACCGTTCGTTTCAGCAATCGAAAACGTGCCCCTACCATCAGGCTTCCTTCAGCCCAAATTCACTACATATGAGAGGAAGACGGACCCCTACTCACACTTGAGCCACTTTCGCAAGGTCATGGCGGTATACCGGCGAAACGAGGCTTTAATGTGCATCCTCTTCCCATCTAGCCTTGGCCACCTAGGCCATACTTGGTTCGAAAAACTTCCAGAAGGCAGCATAGCCTCCTGGGTGCAATTGGCAAAAGCGTTCGTCACGAGGTTCCGAACGAACACCAAAACCTCGGTGGAAATCGACCAGCTACTCTCCATCGACATGGGCAACAAAGAGACCCTAAGATCCTATAATAGTCGCTACTGGGAGACCTTCAATCAAATTGGGGACTGCCCCACCAATCTCGCCATTGCGCAGTACAAAAGAGGCCTTCCGGTCGGGAACAGACTAAGGGACTCAATCACCATGACACCGCCCCACACCATGGAAGCCCTGATGGAAAGAGTGCATCAACACATCAGGGTAGAGGAGGATAGCGCACGTGCCAAAGCAAAATCTGGCACAACCACAGTACCAGAAAAGAAGGCCTCAGCAAAGGTCAAGGCAGTAGATCGTCCGAACAGAAACGGGTGTGGCAGACGAGACAATGGAGAGGATCAAGATAAAAGATGGTTGAGAATCTGCACTGCCACAACCACGGTCTTCAAAAAACCGATCTACCGAATTCTAAGTGAAATAAGAGACGAGCCTTTCGTCAGATAGCCTACCAAGCTAGGAGAGGCCCAGAAGGACTACGACGAAAGGTCGCGGTGCACCTTCCATAAAGAAAAGGGACACCGCACTGAAAATTGTACGCCATTAAGACAGCATCTGGAGGAGTTGGTTGCAGCAGGTCACTTGGATAAGTACATTGAAGGAGGAACGCAACCAGCCCCCCAAGACCATAATAACCCTGACGGGATGCCGATCGACGCCCCACCTCAAGGCGTTATTAATGTGATACATGGAGTTTTCGAACCTGAGCGTGTATGCGAGCTCAGAGGGTCAATCAAAAAGGTTGAGCATTTAAGAGAGGTACTAAGTGCCCAACCTACCATCAAAAAGGGGAAGACAGAGGCCACAAACGTCATGTCTTTTTCGGATAAAGACTTGGAATGGATATATTGCCCTCACAATGATGCCCTAGTCGTCACTCTCCGAGTCAAGGATTTTGACGTCAAGCAGATTCTGATTGACCAAGGTAGTTCATGTGAAATCATGTACTGCGAAACATTTAAACAATTGAAGCTACAAGACAAAGACTTAGCGCCTGCCGTATCTCTCCTAATTGGATTCAACTCCATGCCAGAATGGCCCGTCGGCAAAATAATTCTTCCAGTCAGAGCAGGAAGCATGACGAAACAAGTGGAGTTCTGGGTGTTGAAGGTTCCCTCCACTTACAACATCATCTTGGGCAGAACCTGGCTACATGCCATGCGATCGGTGGCGTCATCCTACCACCAAGTAATGCGGTTCCCCAACGACACCGGAGTAATTGAAGAAGTCTATGGAGATCAGATCATGTCAAAGCAATGCTTCGTCATGGTGAATGGCAGCCGCGCTGCCAAAGGATACGTTCATTCGGTGGAAGAACCTAAGAGCAATGAACTATTCGCAGATGTCGGCAAAACAGCTGATTAGAAGGCGGTGGAAGACTTGGTAGAGGTAAGAATAGATGAAAAGAACTCGGATAAGTTCTTTTTGCTTGGTTCGTCGTTGTCCAGCACCGAGAGATTGGAGGTATTGGAATTTTTGACCTCTAACATCGAAGTGTTCGCTTGGACACCATACGACATGCCAGGCATTGATCCCAACTTCATCTGCCACCAACTTAATGTCCACCCGTCTGCCAGACCAATCATTCAACGCACACGCAGATCGGTACTCCACCATGCTCAGATAGTGGCGGAAGAAGTAGGAAACCTGCTGGAGGCAGGAGCAATTAGAGAGGTACACTACCCAAGATGGATTTCCAACACAGTCGTAGTACCAAAAAAGAATGGCAAGTGACGTGTCTGCGTCGACTACAAAACAGTCAACAAGACATGCCCAAAAGACAGCTTTCCTCTACCACGGATAGATCAACTGGTAGACTTAACGGCGGGGCACAACCGACTTAGCTTTCTGGATGCATACAGAGGCTACCACCAAATCGCCATGCATGAACCAGACCAGGAAGTCACGTCCTTTACAACTCCAAGAGGACTATACTGCTAGAAGGTCATGCCCTTTAGCCTAAAGAACGCAGGGGCAACATTCCAGAGAATGGTCACCAAGATGTTTGAGCCGTTGTTAGGCAGAACAATGGAGGCTTACATCGACGACATGGTGGTCAAAAGCAAAGATGAGAATGACCACCTTAGGGACCTAGGTGAGATGTTCTAGATCCTGAAGAAACACAAGTTGCGCCTTAATGCATCCAAGTGCACGTTCGGTGTAGGGTCTGGCAAATTTCTGCTCTTCCTGGTGACCAACAAGGGTATAGAGGCAGACCCCTCCCAGATCAAAGCTATTCAGGAGCTAGAAAGGCCTAACTCAGTCAAAGAAGTGCAGCATCTCACCGGCATGGCAGCTGCGCTCAATCGATTCATAAGCCGGTCGTCAGACAGACTACGACCATTTTTCCATGCTTTAAAAGCCAAGTTTGAGTGAGACCAAGAATGCGACCGAGCTCTGGAAAGCCTGAAAGAATACATGTCTTCTCCACCACTACTTGTTACCCCAATACTTGGAGAAGAACTCTTCTTGTACCTTGCCGTCTCTCAGCACGCAATTAGCGCAGTGTTGGTCCGTGCAGAAGGAACCCAACATCTGCCCATCTTTTATGTCAGCAAGACATTACTGGGTACCGAAACAAGGTACTTACCACTGGAAAAACTGGCATTGGCCTTGATGATGGCCTCAAGGAAGTTGTCGCACTACTTTCATGCCCACACCATCGTTGTCCTCACAGCCTTCCCATTAAAAGCTTTGTTTGAAAGGGCAAACTTTTCTGGGCGAATCTTGAAGTGGGCAGTTGAGTTGGGGCAATATGACATCAAGTTCCAACCCAAAATTGCGATAAAAGCTCAAGCTTTGGCAGACTTTGTTGCAGAATTTACCCCAGGAAGTCATCATATCTGCCCAATCGACCTGACTACAACAATCAAACCAGGGATGGAAGTTGACGTCGGAATAATGCAACCCCTGGTGCAAGTTACCCAGTCAGGTCCCAAGGCAGACCAGAGTGAATTAAGGGAGGAAGAAGGAAACCATGCTACACCAAGTCTAGATTCACCAACAAATAAAGACTTGGTACAATCAGATAGCAAGGGGCAGACAGCAAGCATGGACCTTGAAGAAGACACCAGCAACATGGAAGATCCCAAAGCATCGTCTGATCCCTCCACCTGCTAGAAGATGTTCGTCGGAGAGATGTGGAAGCTCTTCGTGGATAGAGCATCCAACCAGCATGGAGCAGGGCTTGGCATAGTCCTCATCTCTCCAGACGGCCTAGTAGTAGAGCAAGCAATCAACCTTGGCTTCCCAGCATCAAACAACGAAGCGGAGTATGAAGCGCTTCTTGCAGGACTCAAATCGGCATTCTACATGGAGGCCACCGAGCTAATGGTTTACAGCGACTCACAGCTGGTAGTAAACCAAATATTTGGCGACTACGAAGCAAAGGATGATAGGATGGCCAAATACCAAGAATTGGTCAGAACAGAGATCAAGAAATTTGAAGTAGTCAGGATAGAACAAATCGGTAGGGAGGAAAATAGCAGAGCGGACGACTAGCAGGCTTTGCCTCAATGGCAGACACTTCCATCCCTCATCCATTACTAATCGACTACCTTCCTAGACCAAGCATCGAAGATCCCGAAGCGGAAGAGGTATGTTGCGTGGAACTAGGCCCCTCTTGGATGGATCCCATCATCCTGTTCTTAAAAGATGGCATCTTACCAGAAGGGAAAAAAGAAGCCAACAGAATAAGAGCAAAGTCGCAGCGATTTTGGCTCTCCCCATCTTTGGCATTATACAAGAAGTCATTCTCAAGACCCTACCTAAAGTGTGTTCATCCCAGCAAAGTGGAAGCATTCTTGTTCGAAATACACGAAGGCATATGCGGAAGCCATCAAGGAGGAAGATCACTAGCATATAGGGCAATATCGCAAGGATATTGGTGGCCATACATGCAAGCGGATTCAGAAAAATATGTCAAAAAGTGCGAGAAGTGTCAAAAGTTCGCACACCAAATACATCAACCTGCCAGAGAACTCCTACCTCTAACTACCCCATGGCCCTTCGCAATGTGGGGATTGGACATAGTAGGACCACTTCCAACAGCACCAGGAAACAGGAAATTCTTTCTTGCAGCAACAGACTACTTCACAAAATGGGTGGAAGCAGAAGCCTTGGCGTCAATCAAGGAAAAAGATGTAAAAAAGTTTGTCTGGCAGAATATCATCACGCGATTTGGCATACCAAAGGCACTAACATCAGACAACGGCACTCAGTTCGACGGCAGAATCTTCAGAGGCTTTTGTGAAAAGTACAAGATAGAGTTCTACAATTCTACACCGGCATATCCCCAGGCAAATGGACAGGCAGAAGCATCAAACAAGGTAGTCTTGGATGGATTAAAGAAAAGGTTAGAAAAAGCAAAAGGCAAGTGGACAGAAGAACTCCCTCACGTTTTATGGGCTTACCGCACCACACCTCGGCGATCGACAGGAGAAACTCCATTCTCCTTAGCCTATGGTATGGAGGCAGTAATCCCACTGGAAGTTGGCCTTCCCACGACTCGAAGCGAAAATTTTGATCCAGACTTGAATGGCGAGGCCATAACATTGGAGCTCGACCTTGCAGAAGAAAGAAGAGAAAGAGTATTGGTCCACATCGCCTCGTACCAACAAGAGTTATCTAGGAAATACAACAAGACGGTTCATCCAAGGCAATTTAAGGTCGGAGATTGGGTACTGCGCAAAGTAATGGGAAACACCCTGGTACCCGGAGATGGCAAGTTAGGGCCTAATTGGGAAGGACCTTACAAAGTGGTTGGCTTAGCAGGCAAAGGGGCATACCACTTAGAAGATAAGGACGGCAAAGCAGTTCCCAGGCCATGGAACACTGCCAATCTCAAGTTATTTTATTTTTAGCTATTTGCTTTTCAAATATATGTAATTTCTTCTTTTCTCAATAAAACAAGACAATTTTTTTCAGCATAATTGTTTTCTGTAAAAGATAGTTTTAGAGAGTTAGGAGCATTGTAAACACTTTATTCAAAGTTGGCCAGAAAAACTAACTTAGAGGTTGGCTGGATTAAACCAACACTCCTCCTCAGCCTAGGGTAAGGATCCCGGCTGCAGGACGTTTGGTCGGAACAACCAAACATTTTATTTTAAGTTAGCTGGAAAAACTAACTTAGAGGTTGGCTGGATTAAACCAACACCCCTCCTAAGCCGAGGATAAGGATCCAGGCTGCAGGACGTTTGGTCGGAATACCCAAACATTTATGCTAAGTTGGCTGGAAAAACCAACTTAGAGGTTGGCTGGATTAAACCAACTCTTGTTACTCTTCAGCCGAAGTAAGGGTATGGCTGAAGAGTGGTTGGCGGGAGTAAACCAAACTTTGTTACTCTTCAGCCGAAGTAAGGCTATGGCTGAAGAGTGGTTGGCTGGAATAAACCAACTTTTGCTACTCTTCAGCCGAAGTAAGGCTATGGCTGAAGAGTGGTTGGCTGGAATAAACCAACTTTTGTTACTCTTCAGCCAAAGTAAGGCTATGGCTGAAGAGTGGTTGGCTGGAATAAACCAACTTTTGTTACTCTTCAGCCGAAGTAAGGCTATGGCTGAAAAGTGGTTGGCTGGAATAAACCAACTTTTGTTACTTTTCAGCCGCAGTAAGGGTATGGCTGAAGAGTGGTTGGCTGCATTAAAACCAACTTTTGTTACTCTTCAACCGAAATAAGGGTATGGCAGAAGAATAGATTTGCTGGATTAAGGCACACTTTTGTTAGTCTTCAGCCGAAATAAGAGTACGGGCTGAAAACATGGTTTGCAGGATTGAGCTCTCTATACTCTTCAGCCGAAGTAATTATATCGGCTAAAGAGTGGTTGGCTGAGTAAGCCTAGTCAGATTGAAAGGCTAGAATCGGAATAAAGTATTTAGACCGAGATAACAGTTGGAGCAAACAAGATCATACAAAAAACATTGCAAGTACAAGCATAACAATAAAACCGGAATAACAGTCGGAGCAAAAGAAGATGATTTCCATTGATCTAGTTCAAAGTGATTACATGGGAGGGGCTCCCAGCCCGGTTACAATTCAAAGCAAACAAAAGAAACAGAAAATTACAGAGAATCAATCAAAAAGGTCTTCAAGATCAACATAAACTTGAACACCGGTTGCAGATGGAAGATCAGTTTTGGTAGCAACTGGCAGCACGGTATCAGTTGGCGGCTCAACAGTTAGGTCATCAATCGTTGACTCCAACCGAACTGATTGATCGTTGCCTTGCTCGTTGACTACCGGAGTAACAGTCGGCTCATTTTCTTCATCTTCATCATCTGAACCTTGCAAAAATTGTTGTTGGACCGAAGCAGCATACTCCGTTAGTGAAGCCGAAATGAGATACTGTGGAACATTGTAGACCTCGGTTTCAGGCCCACAGCCGAGCTGCTCCACAGCGCTTCTCCAGCCGCACTTGAAAAATAGGTCCTTCGCTGCCTCACATTGGGGAATATAAAGGGCCTCCGCCTCTTTAAAACCTTCGGCGTTGGCACCTTCCACCTTCTCTTTTAGTTCGGCAATTTCGACGTCCTTTTTCCCTTCGAGCTTGACTAGCTCACGAAGGTACTTGTCTTTCATCACGGCCAACGCCTTCTGTTTGTCGACTTCGGCCGAGGTAACTAGTCCGGTTAGACGAGCTACCTCGGCCTCTAGCTCGGCCGACTTTTGTTAGGACTTTTTTAGTTCGGTGGTCTTAGCTTCGGCTTCCGCCATAGCCTGCCTTGCTGTCTTCCTGAGCTCCAGCACCTTTTGGTGGGCAATTTGGCTCTTTTGGAGAGACTGAAAAAAATGGAAAGAAATCAATGACGAAACCGAACTGAAAGTTGGCAAAAATTGGGAGACAAGAAGGGCATCTTACCAGGATCATGGATTTGGTGGCCGATCGGATGGCCCTTAGTTCGGTCAGGTTCTGGTGGTGTTCCATGTCTGCTGGAAGGCAAACACTCTTGGCAAGATTGAATGCCATCAAGTGATCCTTCTCAGCTACCACCGAATCGGTAGCCTGGATATCTCGGTTCTAAAACCTGAGCCTGGGTGCCCACCTGAAGGTAGACCGGTCAGGAGACTTCGATTGTGGACTCGGTTGGCGGCTCGGTGGATGTGTGGTTTCGTCTTCGTCCGCTAGACGCTGCTCGGTTAGGGTAGTTCGGGCGCGCTTAGATGGGCGAGATGAGGAGGGCTGAGATGGAAGGGCCACCACAGTTTCCTGTGTTTGGGGTGGTGGCGGTACTTCGGCTCTGTTGGTCTCGGTCAGAAGAGCCCTCACTCTGTTTCTTTTTGCCATCTCTTGTTCGGCGGTTAGGGGGACGAGGTTGATCTGGGGTAAAGTTGGGTCCGGTTCTGGGGCGTCCTCGAGCAGAAAGTCTGTTACTTTAGCTTTTCGGCGACCGCTGTAACGGTATGTCGGCTCAAAATTAAGAAGTTTGGTCCAACTTCTTTCCGGGAAACGTAGTGCGGCACGGAGTGTGTTTAAGTTAGGGTAACTGTACAGGGATTGAAGATGGGTTGAATCTGCATAAAGAAAACAAACTGTTAGTTCGGTTTAGGAGCAGGTAACCGAAATAAAAGAGAAGCATGAAAGGAAACCGAAGTAAGTTATACCGGGGATTCCTTTGTTCTAGTTTATACTTCGGCCTGGGATTTGGGCTTGATGGTCTTCAAAATTCCCAGATACCCAGAAGAAGTCGTCATCATTCAAGTCTTTATCCGGCGTATCTTTTATTATTTTTTCTCTGCGACGGCGTATCCTAAGGTAGTAGACCCAGCCGTCATCTTTGGAGCCAATGGAGTATTGGTGGAATATTTCGGCTAGACCGAGGTTAAGACCGGCTTGGCAGTTTTGTTCGGCTATTCCCATTATTATACGGTAAGAATTGGTGGAAAGCTGTGTAGGGCATATTCTGGTTTGTCTGAGGAATTCACAAATTAAGGGTTGGACGGGGAATCTTAGTCCGGTCTCTATTATTGAAAGGAGGGTGAAAGGTACATAGCCTTCTTTTCCCCATGGAACAATATCTTGTTCGGCCAAAATAAGTTGGACGTCATCAGGTATATTGTAATCTTTGCGGAATTCGGCTAGACCGCCAGGTGTGTTAACCAAGAATCTACACTTCCCCATTTATTTTATAAGTTACGAATAAATTAGATCGGTGGACAATTTGTGCTCAGTAGCTCGGTTGAGCGCTCAAAGGAGTGCCTGGGCAACCTAAGTCTGCAAAGTGGAAAACAAAGGTGTTAAGCACAGATCGTTGGACCGTGCTACAAAGAAAAAGCAAGATAATAGGAGTCCTACTACGGTTATGTGGGATGCTGCAGGTTCTACCTCGGTTTCAACAAGATGTTGGGTAGCTCGAATTGAGCAAGGGGTTCGATCGTTCAGTTTGTGTATGGGGATTGGTTATCTCGGTTTGAAACTACAGGTTTTGTTACCTCGGTCGAGCCTCTAGGGGGCAGCTTTCTTAGTCCGGTTTAAAACTGAGGAAGCTGGCTTAGCCCCAAATACCTAGCTCGGTCGAAGGCTAAGGTTCCCAGTATGCTAAGTACAGACTTAGTTCGGTTTGTTACTTCGACTAAGTGAAGAGGTGGTTTGTCTTATTAAAACTAATATGCAAGTTTCAGTTCGGTTGTGAGGTGTGCCTAGGCCTCACAAATCAAACAACTTTTTAGTTCGGTTGCGTGGTTATTTTGGATCAAACGCAGTGTTCTATAGACTACTTCATGAAGTTCAAGTGGTTCCTAAGAGTTTTTTTCCAGAAAAATGCAGAAACTAGCAGGAAAATGTGTTTTGCAAAAACACATAAAGCAAACTACAGTGGATTGAACAAAGTACAAAAAACAAAATAAGAACAGATTTATGATGCTTACCAGGTAGATAGGAAAAACTTGAAGATGGAAGCAACGGCAGCAGAAAATCGCGAGCTTCAAAGATTGCAAGATTGAAGAATAATGGAGGCTCGAAGAGAGAGAGAATGATGTGTGAATGATTCAAAAAAGCAAGAGTACTGTTTTGTGAAGTAGGAAGGACAAAAAAAGGACGGGACTGTTCAAATTTTGCAGTATACGAGGGCGGCGTGACAGCTGCTGTAGGCCAATGCCAGCGTGCCACGTGTCATGGGAAGGAGAAGCGATTCAGTTTTAGTGATTGAAGAGACGTTTTGACCGGACAATCACAGCTCGGTTTGAGTTTCGCTCGGCTGGAAAGGTTAAAAGGTTTTTTTTTTTTTAGCTCGGTTGGAAAAACTTAAGAACTCTAGCTCGGTTGATAGTCAAGTAATCCCTATCATGCTATGCAGATGAAATTAAGGGGCAATTGAGAGGGTAATTTATATGGTTAAATTGGGCCGAGCTGGATAATGGGCCGTTTTGGGCCGCTATGCGAAGTGTTGGTTAGATTGGCCGCAAAGTTACTCCGGTCTTGGAAGGGCCTTTGAAGTTAGTCCGGTCCCAAAGCCGTACTGGTCAGTCCGGTCACATAATGGCCTTATTTTCAGTCCGGTTTCGAAGAGTACTACGGATGGGTCGGCCGCCAGAGTTAGTTCGGTCGTAGTGTATGGAACTGAGGTATGTTGAGCCCTCTTAAGAACTTAGTCCTGGGGTTAGTTCGGCTCAACTCTCTTATGGATAGCTCGGTCTTAGCATGTGAAAGCCGAGGTAAGAGAAAGGAAAGTAATGGCCGAAGTAACAGTTAGGTCGGTCGTATGGTAATCCGGCCGTGTTAAAACCATCTCATTTGATTTAAGCAGTGAGGGGGGTGTTGAAGGATAAACATTGTCCTTTAGGAGTATGAATCCTAGGAGGACTCTACATGGAGGAGTAAGAGTCCTACTTGGATTGTGCCACACAGAACCTATAAAAGCTCACAAATATCACCTATGGAGAGGTAACGCAACTTTGATTCCCGAATACATAGAGCTTTTGTCTATTTGTCTAATTTGCTGACTTAGGCATCGGAGAGGTTTCCGGCACACACCCGCCGGCTAACTCACGTTTGTATTTTCAGGTAGTAGAACGACGTCGTACGGAGGAGCGCAGACTTGATCAACAAGATTATACGAGAATGTTTATTTCTTTCCCGTACAATTTTCATACTAAATACTCTTAGAATTTGTATTTTGAAATTTTCACAAAAAGAAGGAAAAAGGGGTACAAAATCTATCCAACTTGACAGTTCAGGAATCATATGAATTGTAGTGTTAATCAAATTGTCACTACTATAAAAACAATTAAAGATCACACTTTGACAAAATATTTCACTTTCATTGAAAGTGTGATAAAAAAATTAAATTGATATTTTAATCACATTTGATTTGATTAAGTGTGATAATATTTATTTTTTATCTCACTTTTTAATTGAGTGTGATTATATATCTAATTAACACGTGATTAAAAATCACATGAGAAAAATTAAAAATATCTCACTTTTATTAAAAATGTTATTAAAAAAATTAAAATAATTTTTTAATCATACTTAATTGAATGAGTGAGAAAATATTTTTTTTAATTACACATTTTAAATAAATGTGATTATATATATTTATACATGTCTAAAGTCTAACCTAACTACCCTAACCTTATATATATATATATACTAGTGTATGCCCGTGCCTGAAGGCACGGTATAAATAATGTTGTGATCAAAATACAGTTGTGATTCATATGTATCATATTAAAATTTATAAAGTCTGCAATATTTTTCAACAAAAATATTGAAAAAATAAAAAAAAATACTATTCTTTTTTAAAAAATTGTAACAAGTTTACTTATATCATACGCTGTATAAAACTCGAATAAAATGACAACGAAATAATCCAAAACTCCGGTGATGCAGCCCATAGAGAAGCACCGAAATACTCCCACTGTCGACAAAAAATAATTATTTTGTTGTTTATACCCATTGATATATATATACTACCAAATAAATAATTATTATGTTGTTTAAGAATTTCAATTTAGTAGTTTGTCCAATAAACAATAAAAGCTAAATAAATTAAGATTCTAAAAATAAAAATAATAGTAAATACAGTATTGTGATTTCCCAAAAGTCGTGGAATTTTCGAACCCCCTTCCCTGGTTGGTGATTGGTCACCGAAAGCTTTTTTTATCAAACTTATTGACTTAAAATAAATTTTGTAGATTTAAAATGTAATTTATCAAATTTATTGACTTTGAAATGAATTTTGTAAAAATACCCAAACATAAATATACACCCCAATAAAATTAAAGTAAAATTTGAAAAATATAATTTATTATAAGAATTTGAAGTCAAAATTCTATTAATAAAAAAACTTTTCTTTTCAGTTTTTAAACAAATCACATCACTTCCATTATTTCACCTCTTTTTCTCAAAAATTCACTTTTATGATAATTTTTTAACATAACCCCCCCAAAAAAAAAAAAACATTTTCTACGTAAACATAACTCATAAACTCAATTTAAACTCAATTTTCATACAAATTTAAATTCACCATTTTTTTAACAGAACTCAATTTAAACTTTGAGTTTAAATTTATCCACCAAGAAAAACCAACATTTTCTACAAACATTTTCCAAAAAGAGTGGATTTAAAAAAAATAAGAAATAAAAAATAAACCCACTTTTTTTTTGTGTGATGTTGTGTCGGGTGACCCCTAACCTCCACTCATTCTCCCTCTCCATCTTCCCCACTTTCACCGTCCGTCATCGACCCGATGGCTATTCTCACCAAACCTCTTGTTTCGTTTGAAAAGTTGGATTGGTTTTAAAGTTTTTTGAATTTTTTGAATTATTTTAGTGTAAATTAAAAAGTCTGTTTGAGTTGTTTTTTAAAATTTTTATGAAAAAAAAAATTTATAATTTAAATATGACATTTTATTTTATTAAAAATTTAATTTATTTTATTTTTTATGACTAATTTAATAAATAAAAAAACAAATCAACACAACCCACCAAAACCACCACTACCTCTCTCTCTCTCTCTCTATCTCTCACTACCTCCATCTTCTCCATCCTTTGTTTTCTAAACAATACAAACAAATACATGTATTATGTATGTATATACATAAATTATATAATGGCAGCCTTCATAATAATGAAATCGTGATGCTGCCAAGCCTTCGTGGCCGGGAACATGGGAGATAATGGCAGCAACGTCATGGATAAGATATCCACCAATCTTAAAAGAGGTATAAAAGAGGTATAAAAGACACCATAAGATGGAAATGAAACATGACTATTACTTGCACTTTCTCTCTCTTTTTGGTGGTTCAAGCCAATTGTCACTGACAATTTTCTTAAAGTCCAACTTGTTGTCATCCTTCATCAAAATTAAACAAAGAATGAAAAAAAATAAATAGAAATCTACTTCAAACAACATTAACCAAAAGATAAACAAATTGCGAATCGAATCGTGAATCATGATATTTTGGTAACAGAAGTCCAGAGTAATAGCCGAACATGTGCAAGAATGGTATGTACCTTTTCATCATCAAAATCATATAGATCAGCAGCTGCAAAAACCCAGACAGGTTGCACTTAGCCTCAGTTGCAAAAGCATAAAGTAAAAAAATGTTTAATAAATAAATCTCGATATCAATCCACATACTATCATCCATTTTGAATTTGATTGCATCTTCAACAAACTTCTTCATCTTAGCATCAAGCTCAGCTGTTGCCTCTTATTCTTTAGCAATGATCCGATCTATATCCTCATCGGTAATTGTGCTATCCTTAGAATTGAAAACCATTTCAGCACCAAACCTCACCATTTGCAGCAGCTCATCTTTGTTAACAACTGCCAAAACAAATTAAAAATAATCAATAAACTATCAAAGTATTTTACTCACATTAATTTGAATATAAATTCATGATAAGGTAACCTCTACAAAAACAACTTACTCTTTTGTTCTGCTAATCACCCTTGTTGGATCACCAAAGCATCAAGAGCAAGCTTTTTATAAGCCCTCTCAATCACCTTTTCATCTCTCTGCTCCTCCTCTGTTTTTTAAACAATACAAACAAATACATGAATTATGTATGTATATAATAAATAGAATAGAGGAGGAGCAGAGAGATGAAAGAAGGACTCCTCTACAGATTTTGCCCCAAAGCCCACAACAAAACCTGCTTGATTTGTAGAGAGAGAAACCAAAGGACAACAGAGGAGTCGACCAAACACAGCGTAAGTGCACCTGTTACATATAATATATTCTTCTCTCTCCGAGACATTCTAAATAAAAGCAGAAAGTTGTATGTAATGGGTGCACTATGCTGGTGCTTCCATCACGTGTAATATTATTTTTTCTCTCTAGGGCATTCTAGATAAAATCAGAATGGGTAAAAACATGATTTTCAAAACAGAATAATTAGAGTTCTATCCATTCATGGTTTAGGCAATTATCACATTTCAGCAATAGACAACTCTTCTATGTGTAAATATCATCCCAAAATCTACCAACACTCGTCTAATCTTCTTCATGACGAACTAAAATCAATTCCCTCGTAAGAGTTTCACTAGCTCAATCACTGGTGCTTCCATCACGTGTAATATCATTTTTTCTCTCTAGGGCATTCTAGATAAAATCATAATGGGTAAAAACATCATTTTCAAAACAGAATAATTAGAGTTCTATCTATTCATGGTTTAGGCAATTATCACATTTCAGCAATAGACAACTCTTCTATGTGTAAATATCATCCCAAAATCTACCAACACTCGTCTAATCTTTTTCATGACAAACTAAAATCAATTCCTTTGTAAGAGTTTCACTATCTCAATCACAAAATTAAAGATGATCAATACAGAAAGAAATTTAACAGATGAGCATTAATTTTGTGATTTACTACTAAAACTCAATAGGAAGAACTGCACTTCTAGATCCCTGTCCATGTCCGAAGGGAAAGAACTGTCTTCGGACTCTGCTGCTAGACTCTTCACTCTGTCTAACCTCATTGCAACACCGATTCTGTCGTATAATGTCTTGAACTGCCAAGTAAACGTTCGGATCACTTGCTGAATCCATTGAGAAAGATCTCCTGATGGGTTGGACAGAGAACTCATCCTCTTCCTCCCTTCTTACATCAATGCACTCATCACCCATGATTGAAACATGTTGAAACTTTCTTGGCTTCGCCTTCCCAATCTTCTTCTCAAACTTTCTTGGCGAATGTCAACTCCTCTGTTGCCTCAAGTCATTTTTTTCTGTTCTATCAGCTCGAGACAAATTCAATAACCACAAAATCTTCATTACCACCCAAATGGGTATCCACAAAATCTTCAATATCCCATTTGAAGAGTGAAATAGAAACCCATTTGCTGGAGGTTGCACAACCAAAACTATCGAGAACTGAAACCAGAGAGCTGGACAGAGAGATGGAGAAGGTTTAAAATCAAGGATGAGAAGAGAGAGAGAGGGGTAGGTGGACGGCCTTTCAGAGATGTGGGAGAGAGAGAACAATGTTTGGGCGGGAACTAAGTGTTTATTTTATTTGAGAGGATTGATCTCAGCCATTGATATCAACTTAGGATTAATTTCAGCTATTGGATCAAAATGTATCTCAAGTACATTTTATACATTTTCAAAATCATTCTTCCCTTATTATACAGATATTATACAGAGGGTAAACCCTAACCTCACGCTCCCTCTCACTCTCCTCTCTCTTTATCTCTTCCGCCTCCTACGTCGTCGCCTCTGGTGGCGCAACCGGCAACCACCACGGTTGCCGCCACCACCTCCTCTCTCACCGTCCTCTCTCTCTTCTCCTATTTTCTTCACCGATCTTCACTGTCGTCTACTTCGTCTTCTCCACTCTCGTCATCGGTTCCAAAACCCTAACGCTACATTCGATCTTCTCCAATTCCTCTACAAGCCATATGTTCAAATCCAGACCCTACACTCCCCTCAACTGTTTCAGAACCCTTGTCTACAAAGGACTACCACCGGACTCGTCAGAATGGCGATCTCGAACGGGCTGATTACGATGAGAAAGATCAGGCGGCGGGGCACATTAATGCCTCAGAAACGAAATTGGAGGATGGACATTTCATCTTCGCCCTAATTTTTCTTTCCATTTTATGTGGTGCATTTAGGTGAGGAAAAAATGACCACCATGAACATTAATTTATTCATGTGCATTTTCAATTTTTAGAGAATCACTTTTGTTCGTGCTCATATTTAAGAAACATTAAAAAAAGAAGAAGAGATAGATAGATAGATAAATAAAATAAAATAAAATTTTCATACATTTTCATCTATCATGTATATTTCTATCTTTGGAGAACCATTTGTGGCAGTATTTTTTACATTTAAATCATAAACATGTTAAATTAATTAATATACATTATACCTCATTTGTTTTAAGTTTTATTTAATATAAGTGCTGGCTAGTAGGGACGAGATAAGGATAGCTGGGGAGTTGAGGTTTCCTTCTATTATTGTAGAAGTTGATTTACAGGGTGTGGTGAATATGTTTAATGTGAATAGGGAAATGGACCAGAGTGTGGCTATTATTCTTGATGATATGATTCAGCCTTGGAGTTTGTTGATGGATTGCAGGATCTACTTTGTTAGGAAGGCTGGAATAAGGCCTATTTGGTGGCTAGATTTGGGGTTGATGGGGGTGGGGAAGTATTGTATTTGAGTTAATGGTTATTTATCAAAAAAAAAAGTATTTGGGCTAATGGTTTATTGCAATGGTGTAAATGTTTTCAATTGATTACTGGTTTTAATAATCTGTCGAGGGGGGGGGGGGGGAAATCTTACATTACCTTTATGGGGACCTTTTGCTGTAAGTCGAGATGCATTTTTGGGAATCTTCTATCATCTAGCATTTGTTTTTCCAAAACAAAACCACCTTCAATCAAGTGGAAAGGTGCATTTTTTAAAACAATCCAAGAATAAATGTAAGATAAAAAGAATGTGTTGAAGTTGAACAATCAAAAAAGTGACATGGAAAAGCAACTTTATTGTTTTGCATTTTCAATTTTATCATGCCATTTCTTTCTAATTGTTTTACATATTATGAAAGCCAAATCTGAACTTTTGCATTCATCTTAGGACATGGAATCTAACAGAGATTCTTTATCCCTTCCCTAAAGTAAGAATGTATCTTTCTGGATAATTTAAGCCTTTAACGTGTAAAAAATAGAAATAAATAAATAAAATAATCTTAAAATCAATAAATAAAATAATCTTAAATCACGAAGCATCTAACAATTATACTCAACCATTACATTGGATCACTCAGGTTTTTGGTTGGGGAAGCATCAAATCCCTCAATTACATCGAATCACAATAGGGAGTAGCTAGAAAGCACACACTAACCTAATCAGAATGCTTCTAGTTGTTAAAGATGCTAATTTTCACATCTAACCTATTCTAAACCGATGCAAATTCTGTTAGGCAACACAGTCTACTCTTGCAACACAAAAGGTGAAGCTAAAAACAAAAAAAAAGAAGAAGATAAGAAACGATCAATTTATTCGTATATAATTCTTCAAACTAGGAAAAGTGTTTCATAACTCTTTATATTCAGAATTGGCCTCCTGCTAATGCACGATAAAACCTATCTCTGCAGTAGCCTGGCCTTCCATCAGCAGCTCCAGCAGCAGCTGCTGCTAGATCATCATCAGACTTCACCTTCACCGGCAATCTTAGCAACTCATCTTTTCTATATATTTACATAGACATATCTGTCCTACAGTTGTTACCTGTTCAACTTTGATTTTTTCTTTTTTTAAACAGAAGTTACCATAGATGCTCTTAGCAAGTTGCTTGACTTTAAGACTTGTATATAGAGATTCCAATAATTGACTTGAAGCTTTAACTCCCTCTTAATCAACTACCAATCGTCTCTGCTTTATTGTGAGAATCGTGGTAGCAATGATAACACACATACATGGATCTCTTTAAACTGCCCCTGTTTGGCCATTGAAAAAGCATTTGCCAAACGCCACTTAACATAGTACTTTATTATTAATTCTTTTCGTATTATTAATCTATTTTTAGCAAATTACAGCGGCATATTGCAAAGTGGGTTTGCTATGTTCGCACATAATGCTCTATCGGATTATACCCCAATTATCCATTATCCTGATGTCTCAAATTATTTTAACTACATCATGGGTTTCTCTAAACATGATAAGACGAGAGAATTGATGACTGGGGATTTGATCTATGTTTTATCATTATAAGCTAGTTTTCATCATCTTTGATTGAACCACCATGGAATTTGCATATGACCTTACTCTGATGTTGATTTGTAAGAGCAATCCTTCACAACTTTTTTCTTTGAATTCAAATTTGTAGTTAAAAAAATAAACTAAAAAAAATCTTTTCTTGAAACTTATGGTAAATTAAAAAATAATTTTTTTATGAAATTTAGAATGAATCGAATCATTAAATTTTAAGAATTATATTTTGTTCAAATTTAGGAAAATTTTAAAAACCATAAAGATTGGATGTGATTGAGATTTGTATAAGTATTTTATAAATTGGTGTTTCCCATTTTGCTGTTATGGATTTTCCATTCAAACTTGGAAGAAATAGAAAATTCCAAGTTGGTGGTATAGTGATGCAGGGCATTTTCATGTAATTGGATCAATTGTCATAATCATAAACCCACAAAAAAAGTCTTACTTCTCAGGTGATATTGATCTGAGAGATACTTCTCAGGTGATATTGAAGACTGAGTTTTTCTTCAAAAATTCGAACTTCCAAATCATTGTTTGCTTATAAAGATTATTTGCTTGTCTTTCACGGTGAGGTTGAAGATGGGTCACACATGCGAACTTCCAAATCATTGTTTGCATTCTTGCGGAAATAGGGTCAGCTATGGCTTAGAAACATCTTAACAGTTTTCTAACCTGGATGCTTACACATACACCTTCCAACATAAGTATGATGTCTTTGACATTAAGAGTTTTTTAATGATTATTGCGAAATAATATATTCCCAAAAATTCTATTGGTTTTTGTAAAAAAGAAAAAGTAAAGTTGCTTATGATCTTTATCATGTTGGATAGGATGAGGTTTGAAAGGTTCCATAATTGTGGGTTGTCCATTGTCTAGGGCTCAGAATTAGAAAAAAGTTGCAGAGATTATTTAGATGTAATCACTTTTTCTTTCATAATTGCTCCTGTTTTTACATTTCTGTTCCGTCTGCTTTCTTTTAGTAGACACTGTCTTCTGTCAGATAATTTGTGCTCTTTGCTTCAATCGTAAGTTCTTTAATGGATGCTCTCATTCCTCTTACTTCTCCTTTACCTGTTCTAGTTTTAAAGAAATTTTGTATAGAGTGGATTTGCTGAGTATAATGTTCCCCACTAATGGAAAATGAAGATCAAATATGTCCCATGTAGCTCAGATCAGAGTTGGCCTTTTGGGCTTTGCTATTCCAAATCTAATTCTTGTACCTATATCAAATTTTAACACTGCTAACTGCACCATTGTGCTGCAGAATATCAGTAACTTTAGCATGGGGTACTCAGAATTTTTTCTTATAATTTTTTTCTTATTAATATAAAATAGCTCCTATGGCTGGTCATATAGCTTTCCAAATACCATGAATTAGTTACCACTGACCAGAAAGTGAGCTTTCAACTAATTGACCATCCATGTGGATCTACTCTGATCAGTTGTTCTCTCTCTCTCTCTCTCTCTCTCTCTCTCTCGCTATTAATTTTTCCCTTGGAATTGAATGAACAAATAATTAGAAAACTGTTTCTTGTTTCTTCTAACTCTCTTTTCCAGGTTCACTGGCAAGAAACTCTATGAGGCTATGTCACAGGAGTATTAACAACTCAAAGGGTTCTAATTGTTTCAGCGGATCTAGATATATTGGCTAGCAGTTCTACAAAATTTGATAAGGAACTTCCTTTAATATCCTTAGATGGAAAACTTATTGCATATTGACTACTTTTCTGATAGTTACACTTTTTGTTATATGACATGATTAATAGTTATTAAAATTGTCAAGCCCACTTTTTATTACTCGAAGTCATTACCAAGTTCATTAACTTAATTCAATTCCAGAGATAACATGCGGAAATAAACTCAAATGTTCAACTAGAAGGAATGAACAACAGCTCTCTCTTTCGAATGCTAATTAAATACGACATGAGCATTCTAAATAAATTGCCCTCAGGCTTACAACATTAAATAATCAAAAGAAGGGTGCAACCCTTTTACATATACGGCATTCCGTCTACAACAAAGAGGCCCCGTGGCCAATAAATAAGAAAATCCAAATCTTGTAGCACATCCTGCTAAACACCTGAAAAAAATTCAACAACGTGGGATGAACATATAGTCTAGTAGGGGTCTCAACATGATCCTTAACAATAACAACTTACAGATAGTTATGATCATGAACGCTCATTCTCGTACTAGAATAGTAATGTGACAGTTTATACAAAATATATATATATATATATATATGTATGAACTTTTCTTGAAAACAACCATTTCATTCAACGCTATAAGCGATTCATCTTTCTTTTCCTTTCATTAACTCCCGTTCCAATCTTTCATAACATTAACAATTTTTTAGGAAATAAATTCACTAAGCCCACTACTCTTTTCCATTTTCCACACATACAACAAATGTGCCTTTTCAAAACGTATTTGTAAAATGTTCAATTTTCTTCACACTTCCAAAAGACAAAAGGGCATTTCGGTTCAATCCCAATTCTATCATAATTACACATGCATACCTTTATAAACGGGAGATAACAATTCAACTACATGCATAAGATAAACCAATGAGGCAACTCGGTCTTCCAAAACTGTTGCCAACACAATCCACAATGTTCCCAGATACACTAAAACAATAACAACAAAACTTTGCTCTACTAGCTATATGCGTAATAAGCCAAAGATACACTTCTCACAACAATCTACCAGTTTACCAGGCGCTAGCTGGAAGGGTATGGGGCCTTCGATTCTCAGCACAGTCAGTTCTCCAGGCGCTAGCTGGAAGGTAACGGTACCTCTGATTCTCAGCGCAGGGTATAACACCAACAGCCACAATACAACAAGGCATAACCAACATGTGTACCACATACACATAAACCATCAAGATACCAGCAACGTGTTAAAGTAGATGAACACATAGGTGTAATGCATACACGACAATTCAACACAACCGTGTCATCCTCCACCGATGACCAAGGACAAAACCTCTAGATGCATGTATTTAGTACATCTATTAAAAGACTCAATAATCATGAGATCACAAACCCAACAATGACATTAACATGGTAGTTAAAGATACAACATTCACATATGTGTGTTCAACACTCAAAATACAACAACCCAATTCTTATACTTATTTTAGAAATACTTTCCCCATTTCACAAAGCGAGTTCCACTTCCTTTTGTTTTCACAAAATCAATTTCAAGACAATAAAGTCATAACTCATTTTAACCCACTACATTCTTTTCAAAGCCATTCCAAATTAATTATGCAAATTAAGTCATAATTATTAAATTTAGGGTTTTCCTCCCTCTTTCTCAATATTGCTCAAAAGGCTCAGTCATCTACAACAAATAACAATGACCTCATTTAAGACCCAAAATACATAGGTATTTGCCCAAAGATCAAAACCCCTCTATTAATTTATTAAATCAAATAAAAGTTAGGGTTTCCTCTCCTTTCAACCACAACATGCTAATTAACACCCCAATTAGCCCAAACCACAACCAATGATAATAAACCCATATTCAAACAACCAACTCAAGGTTCAATCTCATGATTTTCAATAAATCCAATATGATATAACTTTCATGCAATACAAAAACTACCACATGTCTATCTATAGACGGAGTATTGAAAAAGAACAAGGAGAATCCCTACCTCAAATGGAGAACTCAAATGGAGAAGGTGACCCGAAATCAAAGTGCTCCAAATCCACTATTTTTCAGATTAGAACGAAGCCCAAGCCACCCTCTATCTTTCTTACAAAGAGCCTAGGATGGATTCACGCTAGAAGGAGATCAAAACCTAGAGAGAAGATGAGTTTAGAGAGAGAGAGTCTTGCATCTAGGGTTTTAAAACGAAAAGGGGATGAAAAAGTGATATTTTCCCCGCTGCTGCTTACTGATATAAAACAGGCTCGCTCGAGCGAAGACTTGGTCGCTCGAGCTACCAGACACAGAAAACTCTTGCTCGAGCCAAGAAGATCTCGCT
Organism: Camellia japonica; assembly: GCA_030407325.1. Taxonomy (NCBI): domain Eukaryota; kingdom Viridiplantae; phylum Streptophyta; class Magnoliopsida; order Ericales; family Theaceae; genus Camellia; species Camellia japonica. Next base: position 12,016,724 of record JAPPVO010000059.1, read on the forward strand.
CGAGCCAACAACCCAGAAGTACGCTCGAGCGACAGAATGCTCGCTTGAGCCAACAACTTAAACCTTCAAGTCTGCAACCAGACGCACGCTCAAGCGACGGACTGCTCGCTCGAGCGAAGAACAAACCAGATCGCTCGAGCGAAGAAAAGCTCGCTCGAGCCAAGAAATGCAACTCTCAGGTCCAGAACCAGACACAATCGCTCGCTCGAGCGAAGCCACTCTAGCTCGATCCACCAGGCACAAGACTCCACTCTCGCTCGAGCGACCAAACCCTGGCTCGAGCGAAGGTCCAAAATTCTGGGCAGCAACCCAAGGCCACCAAACACAACCAACCTGTAACAAACCCGCCCAACACATCCTATAACTCAAATACGAAGTATAAAAGGATGTAAACAAGATATAAACAACTGCTAACATCTACGGAACCAAGTCCGGATCACAGTACAACAAGGGGAAAACCCGGGATCGCTATAAAAATTGTTTGGGTCCTTAACTTATGATTACTTAGATCCCTTCTCTGGGTTGGACCTGCACTTCTATTTTCAACTGCCACTGCAATTAGCATGCTTGGGTGGGATGGAAAAGTGAGGACAATTCTTTCCATTAGTATGCCCAATGCAGGTATCATACGTTGTTTCAGTTAGTTAAAATTTTTACTTCCATATTTGAGGTTCCTCAGCATCATGTTATTTTCTCTACTCTTGTTTGATCTATATATCAACAATTGCAACTTTGTACTATACCACTGCTTTTCTGAGCCATCAAGGTGAACTTCTGTACAGTGCTGTTTGGTGCATTGAATGATCGATTGTTGCTCGCAAACCTAACAAAGATAAATCTGAACAGAAAAGGGGGTTTAGATAAAGAGCTGCCTTGTTGGGCTTCTCGAACCTCTTCTTATTGGATTTGCCACAATGTAACAGAGTTTTGAGCAGAAACTAGACTTGTTAGAAATATTGTATCAAATAACATCCAGGTTTTCCTTTCCCCTACTAGTAGGCATGTGTTTTGTCATATCTACAACTCCTTTGGATATTCAACACTTGTTGGATTCTGTTATCCTTCTCATTTCTATTGTTTGGCTTATAAAGATTATTTAAAAAGCACTATCAATGTAGATAATTTCATTAAGAAGCATCTAGTAAACTAAAAGAAAATTAACATAGGAAAGACAGCTTAGAAGAGAATTCAAAATTGATGTGTTCACTTGGGTTTGTTTCTGGAAATTCTTCTACCATTTCTGTCTGAAAGTAGTAGTCTTGCTGTATTCTTTATTTATTTGTTTTTCTTTTTGGGTCTTTTTGTGTGTGTGTGTGTGTGTGTGTGTGTGAGAGAGAGTTTTGCTCTGCCTTTTCTAGCATTTTGTGCTCTGCATGGCTGCATTGTGGTCTCTGTGAACATCTCTTGGTCATTTTGGTTGTGTTTTAGCTCTCTTAATGCCCAGCTAACTTTGTTTTGGGTCTGTGACATCTAATGTTGTAGACTCTTGGCGTATTTTTTGTGTAACCTTTTTCTGTTTTAGGCTCTGAAACATTACTTCTGGAATTCCTTTTTTCCCTTAATTTGTGCAGTAGCCTAGGATTAGAAACACTCAGGTTTATGCAAAATCTCAAACACATTATAGGTTTTTCCTTTAATTTGTGCAGTAGCATATGATAGCATGCTCAAAGTACTTATTGATATATTACACATTTTTATGTGCTTGGGAATAAGTCAATATGAGTGGAGTAGTGGTGCTAGTTAATGTAGGTTTTTAAACTAACTTGTACAAGTATTGCAAGTTCATTTCATAGTTACAGAACTATCTGACACATGCTTGAAGTACTGATATATTGCACATTTTATGTGCTTGAGAAGTCAATATAAATAGAATTGTGGCCTGTGAGTGCTATTCATCAATGATAGGGATTTGAATAGCCTGATGATGTATCACTTTCTTTTCTTTTTGCTGGTGTACATAGGTTATCAGCTCCTCATTCATGTCATATTTTGCGTAATATGGCTTATAGTAATAATACATGTGTTAATATGATAGGATTTGAAACACTCGGGTTTAAATCATACAGTTCCATGGCCTAGTCAATTCGTGATCTTCAAGAAATATATGATCTTCAAGGTGCAATAGGAAGTATAGTTGCATGGCCTGGTTAATTCATTCTTTTGGACTAAATGTTAGACTAATTGATTTACGATTTGTAGTTATACTTTTTGGATGCTTAAAGTCGTATTTTAGAGATTAGTAAATCTTATGATTTGGATACTTTTTTTGGTTTGTATGTTTGAGGTTGTTATCAACTTGATACGATAGAAGTTGAGGATGAAAGTTAATATGCAGGTTGTTTGGTGTGTGGATATTAGATTTTTTTGCTTACTTCATAGTTAGTTTATTCATATGGTTTTAGTGGTTTCTGAATTAATTTATGTTTTTATTTTTTAGGTTATAAATTTCTTAGAGAGATGCAAAATATGGTCAAAGAATTCAAGAACTTAATTTTTCAAGTTTTTTCATTTTTTAATATATGTAAGCACAGTTTAAAACTTTTTATTTAATTCCTTTGTATATACTTTTGAACATATTTAACTTTCATTTATGAAATATATGACGTTATTTCATTCAAAATGATTGTGATTCAAAGTATAATATATAATGTGTATTACATTATTGAAATGCGCGTACAAAAATAATATTGATTATTCTTCAAATATGTCGAACTCTTTTTTTATCCCACGCATTTATGGTAATGAGAAATGTATATAACGTGAGATCTTATTTCATTGTTAATCACATGTTTTATTAGGTATTAATCACACTTACAATTTGTGATCTAAATATTTATTATCACAGGTTTTATTAGTAATTAATCACACTTAAAAGATGTGATCTAAATATTATTAATCACATTGAAAAGATGTGATCTAAATATTTATTATTACGGATTTATTAGTTATTAATCACACTTAAAAGATGTGATTTAATGTTATTTATCACACTGAAAAGATGTGATCTAAATGTTAATTATCACAGGTTTTATTAGTTTTTAATCACATTTAAAAGATGTGATCTAAATGTCATTAATCACACTTAAAAGGTGATTAAAAATGTTGTTAATCACACTTAAAATGTGTGATTAAAAATGACCTTTTCTAATCACACTCTCAAAGATCACTTTGACAAAATTTAAAAAGTGTGATTAAATAACATAGATCACACAAAAAAAGTGTGATCTTTATTTGTTTTTGTGGTAGTGTTATGTGAATCGTAAGATTCATTGTAAATTCTATTCCACAATAGATTCACCTATAGATTCGCATCTATTTATGCATGAATCACGAATCAAACCGTTGATTCTAACAACTACATGACTGTAGACGTCCCCGAACGCATCCCGGGGAAAGGAGTGTGAATCCCCCCCGTTCTGGTTCGATATTGGGTCTACTACAGTTCGAAGGACTCAAATGTCATGGTTCTCAATCTTGAACCAAAGAGTCTAAATCCGGCAAATCGTTCTTGAGAAAAACAGATTTTTGAAAAGAAGTGCCAAACATGGACTGCTTTACCAGATACAGAGTCGCCACCTAAATATTTTTAATGGGAAATTTAGGAAACCCTAACTCGGTGCCAAAGGCCACGTGTCCGTCATCACCAAAGTTGCCTCGGCTCGGGAACTTGGGTACGATTAGGGAAGGTCACTTCGTGAGCACCCCCGCTCGCCCGGTCAAAGACCGGCCTCTACTAACCATGATATCTGTTTTTGAAAACATTGTGCGTTCTTATTCCGGTTATTAGCCTAGGTTACTATGTGATGCGCACAGCATACAAGTGTAGACTGGGTCGCCTGAATTGGAACAAAACATTTCATGTTTGTTTGTTTGAAAATGGTTTGATGGTGCTACCCGCAGGTAGGCTAAGACGTGGATTTGCCACCCTCAGGTGGGCTTAGAAAACATGATTTTGCCACTATCTAGTGGGCTTAAAACAAACATTTGATGAATTGTCCCAATTCAGATAACTCAACCTCCACCCACAGGCATTCAAGACAGTTATATCACGTAAGCATTTAGCCTCATGGTAAGCATGCTATTCATGGCAACACTCACACGCATGCAAGGATGCTAAAGCATAAAACTCACCGAGTACTCCAAGCCAAAACAGAAAACCGATTAGAAATCATGCATGATCCTAAATATACAGAATTGCCTAATGCAGCACATGCGAAGATGCAAACTATAGCAGGCTTGGCTATTCTAAACATGGCATATGAAATGCTACAATTATCACGTACTCAATTCGGAATTGAAATACAAATGCAGTTTGTATGATGCGCCGAGCCTGGTGCGTGCAAAACAGATGAATGATGCCAACATGCTGTCATACTGTATGCTAATTGAAATATGCCCTATATCTAACCATCGTAAGCAAGTAAATAAAAGGGAGAAAGAAGTGGGGGTTGGAAGACATACATCACACTCACCCACACTTATTACAATTATGCCCTTGCGCAGAGGGTCCGAATAAATAATAATACAGTCCGAAATAAAAGAATAATACAGTCTGAAATATACAGTCCAAATAATATACAAATTCCTAATTAATTAACAGATTAACTAAGAAAAACTATAAACTGGCATGCAAGCCAGGGGCTGCCTCGATTCTGATGAATGATATATGCTGGGCTGCCTTGCGCGGAAATCCACTGGAATGCCCCAATTAGCCTCTGTTTGCACCTTTCCTCGAAATGCGAGCTAGACTCTGAAAAGTTGCTGATTCTTCGTTTTGCTGCAACAGAGAGCAGGAAAGGGGCATAGCAATGTATTTCACAAATATATGCATGCCTCGATCCTCGTGTCACCAATCACGCATATTGATGCATGATGGCCGAGGAATCGGATTGCACAACTCAATATAGGATGAATGCAAATGAATGCTACAACAAAACCTAACTCCATCATGGATGATCCGGAGTGTCGGTGACTTGGGAATTGAGACCCGTTCCGTCACTCGGAGTACGAAACGCGCCTCGTTTCCCGTGCCTGGGCTAACTCCTACCCCGAACACGATGCAATATGCATGATATGCATGAAATGTAGCTAATATGCAATCCTAACATACACAATGCTATGAAAATGAGATGTCTCGGAATGCGTACACACGGGCACGCAAACCGAGAAAATGATCCTAAGGCATAAAATGGCATACACAATGCAATTGGACTTACACTAACATGAGAGGACCTCAGCCACACTCACATAAGAGGCCGAGAGATAAAAAAAAAGAGATGTCTCGAAATGCGTGCACACGGGCACGCAAACCGAGGCAATGATATAAAGGCATGAAATGGCATACACAATGCTAATTGGGCTTACACTAACATGAGAGGGCCTCAGCCATACTCACATAAGAGGCCGATGGATGAAAAATGAGATGCCTCGAAATGCGTGCACACGGGCACGCAAACCGAGACAATAGCCCTAAGGCATGAAATGACATGGAAAATGATATGCAAACATGCAACTGGAATTTCAGCACTCACAAATGATGCAAAACAGTCCCGAAAGGTGGGGAAATGACACCAAATGCACGGAATGGTCCCGAAATGCGATATTAAGCACCCGAAATGGCCTACAGCCATACTAAACATGCATAATTGGTACATGACGTGCAAAAAAGTAGCAAGGCAGCCCCAAAATATCATTTTTTACAGTACAAAACATGGCGAAATAGTAAGCATAGATAGGACAACAATGGCATGCAAAAATGGGGGCCAAGAAAGGGGTATTGAAACAAGTGATGTATGCGATGCTCAAACTGAAAAATTTCCTTCTACAACACTGATGAGGGACCAAAAATATGCACATTTAAAGTTTATGACAACCCTCAAATCGGTATGCAAACTTGCTAAAAATGTCATGCAAGAATGAAGCCAACAAAGGCTAGAACATGAGGTATGTCGTACATTCATCAAACAGCCTTGGACCCTTAACAAAACATGACAAGAAGGCCAAAATATGGATATTTTCAGTACTTCTCATGGCCGAAAACAGAAGCTAGATAGGCCTAAAAAAGCATGCAAAAATGGGGGCCAAAGAGGGATATAAAGACAAGCACAACATGGAGACCCCCAACAAGGTTGATCCCTTCTACAATGTTGTAGAGGGACACAAAATAAGCTTACTCACAGTTCATGACATGCTCCAAAACAGACTACATGTAGGTCAAACAAATCATGCAAATTTACGGTAAATATGAGAGATTTGAAGCAAGTGCATGATAGAGAGGCCAAAAAGGGTTGAGCCCTTCTTCAATGTTGAAGAGAGGCTCAAAATAGGCCCACTCACAGTTTACATTATGCTCGAAAACAGATCACTCATAGGCTAGAAAAAGCATGCAAAATATTGACATCCAAGATGATATTGAAGCAAATGCCAAATGGAGGGCTCAAACAGGGTTGAGCCCTTGAACAAACATGAAGAATAGCTCAAAATAGACCTAGTTTCAGTTAAGGTCGGAGTCCAAAACAGTAATCAAGTAGGCTTAAGAAATGAGCAAGAAATGCTACAAAAGAGGGGAAATCTACTTACCCTTGAAGACCAATACTTTTGTTGCTTCTTGGACCAGATTTGATGACTCTAAGCTGCTGGAATCCCTTCCTTTGCTGCTGGAATGGAGTGGTGAGGGTAGAGCTTGAAGATGATGAAGAAATGGCACCAAAACTTGAAGGAAATGAAGTTGTATGTATGTATATGCTCCAACCAATGCTTGTAATCTCTTCTCTTGAGTTGGGAGGACACCAATCTAGACAAGAGAGGGAGAGAGGAATCCTTAGCCAAATGGAGGGAAATGAGCTCTTATTTCTCTCCAAAAGGTTCCCCCGGATCAGATATTTTTTGGGGGAAAACCAAGATACAGCTGGAATAAACTCACACTGAGGAAGCAGGCCGGCTAGGCACTTTTGCTGCAGGTGGCCGGCTGGCCACCCTCCATGGCCGGCCAGCTAGGGGCAAAATGGTCATTTGAGAATTTCTGGCCGGCCACCAAAGATTGGTGTCGTCCCATGTGTATACAACAAGACCCTATGGTTGGAAATTGGCAACTCTGAAACAGGAGAAACAACAAGCCACTTTTCAAAGAGGTTCAAAAATGGACAAAAGAATTACTGGCCGGCCATGTGTTTTTAGGGTCCTCCCATGTGTGTACAACACAAATATGTGGTTTTGGCTCGAAGAAAATGGCCCTAGGGTGTTCAACTTAGCCCGGAAGTGAGAAAACGGGCCCCGGGGGGCGCCGGAGGAGCATAACTGGTTGCTGAGACAATTGCTGGCCTCCACCCCCCAGTGACCTTCCTTATGATAAAACAGAGGTACCTGCCAAAAATGAACAAAAACCGATGCAAAACGAATGCTCGGGGGCCAAAACACGCAGTTCGGGGTCCCGAAAATCGGCCGTTAAGCACCGAAAGTGGTGTTTGGCCACGAAGTGGGTATCTAAGACCCCAGTGTCCCTCGAAAGGGAGTAAATGAGATGCATGCCAAAAACCGGAGGAATCGGAGATGGTTGGGTGGTCCCGAACCGAGGCACACGGCCTGACGGCTCCAAAACCGGGAACCGGGCTCCGAAATGGGCAAAATGGCCTACGGCCACGAAATGTAGCCCACGGCCACTGAGAGATGGTCTACGGGACCTCTCCCTCCCCTCAGGAAAGAAACAGAGAAAATGAGTCTGGTTCGCAAACCGAGGCAAGGCACAGAAGATGGTTAGAAGTCCGGAGGCAGGGCGCACGGCCGCGACTCTGAGACTTCTGAACGAGCACAATATGCAACATCACCGAGTGCTCAATGGTGACGTCTGAGTCTTAAGGTCGGTCAAAAATGGGGTGTCTACAGTTGCCCCTCTTTGACAGAACTCGGAAGTCAAGAAGTGAGAGTGAATGTCAAAGCCTAGAGACGACCCATTTTTGACAAGGCCGAAGACTTAGACAATCATACAAGATAAACAGAGATATGTGCCCGTAGGTAGGGGGGAAAATGCAAAGCGACATGCACAGAGCCAAATGATCATGCAAATGCAGCAAGCTGTAATGAGGCAAGTATTCGCAAATAGATGCAACAGTTTTAAGCAAGAATGCAAAGCACAACTACATTTCATGCAGTTAGGAATGCGGAGAATCATTCAATTCTCGTCGCGTCTCACACGGAGAAGATACGATACCTGCGCGATTCGTCTGGTCGCACC